>JAEUWN010000774.1:0-50730 GCA_018524465.1 Podaxis pistillaris
TTGCCCTCACCCTTCCCGGTGCCTCAACTGCTCAGGCGCCCACCCCTCCAACGACCGCCAGTGCCCATACTGGCGCCATCGCTTCAATTGCGACTGGATTCGCGGTCGCTACCAACGTGATGCAGAAGCCAAGAAAGCCCCCTCTGGGGGTCGTAAGGGCTAATGCATCACCTTATGCCCATCTTTCCTCCGCTCATGCTCCCGTGGCCATGGACCGCCTTCGCTGATCGTTTCTTTTCATTCATGTAGTTCGGGGCACCTGTATCTCTTGTTGTTTGTGTTTTTCTTTTTCTTTTCCTTTCTCTTTTAATCATTGGGACTGCTACCGTGCACCCATTTGCCTAGATACTCTATGTAGTAGATCGATGACGGCAATAAACTTCGATTTAAAAAAAAAAAAAAAAAAAGTATGGGCCGTACTCCATATTCATGTGTTCACTCTGGTGCCGTGGGCACTGAATATCTGGGAACGGCGCTACACTGAAGCAGAACCGGGAGTGATAACGTTTGGTGAGTCTTTCTCCTGATTGAATCCGACTTTGAGCAGTAATTAATTCCTTTGTTGGCTCAAACGCCATGACGGAACACTATTAATACTCTTGCACCGTAAATCCGACTTACGGTACACAGATGGGTCTATATATTTGAGGACTTCAAAACGCGAACTCCGAGGGAAGGATCAGGGAGAGCCCAGACAACTGTAGAACTTCTATTACACAAGGTGTTTTAGTTACCTACGTTTCAGTCACGTCTAATCTGGGCTGATGTGTGGTTATGTCCGGAAGCCCTTGGAAGAGGCGGCGATGTAGAATGAGCTGCGGCTCATGTATTCACGCTGCGTAAATAGGACTAGCAAGATACTGTATACCCAGGTAGCACACGACATCTTGCTAAGCATAAGAGGAGTGCTCTAATCAAGCTATATTCCCAGTGTGCTCTACTTTTATTTTCTGGACTATGCCATATTCTAGGATCGGTGGCCGGGCTTCGCGTGGGCCAAAGCTGTTTAATAGAAGAAGGTAGAAGAGCACTATCACGGAAATGGCGTTGATTCTAGTGGTCACCCCAATTGTGGCGCACCTATATTTGAACGCACCGATATGCTCCTGCAATCGTTGTTTCTATGTACTTTTGTCTGTGGTGTCTCCCTTGACATCCTGGAAATCATGTGGAAGCCCGGGCACCGGCTTCCACTCGACCCGCTCAACCGAAACTGGGGACGCGCAAGTCGGACAACAATCTCACGTCCACCACCAAACATCGGAATTTAGTTATTCACTCCCTTAGACTTTAAGAATCGGTCCTTCGGGCTTTCATCAACAGGCTGTGAACGACAACCTTTCATGGGATGTTGTTTCGCGATATAGAAAAAACCAAGATTTCCCGGCCGTGTAGAGGTGGCACCTCAGAGCGCTGAAGGGTCGTCCCACGAAGCGAGTTGCGAAAGGTATCAATTTGACACCTGCAAAGTAATGCTGATGTTTAGAACTATATGTGGGAAAGTAGTTGCTCCATCAATTACTACATTGGGTACTTTGGTGGATCACGCGCTCATGACATTTGATTCCGCTACTTCATATTAGGATCCTCTTTGCATTCAACATTCTTTCTCACCCTTTCTGAGTTGCGAGCACCACTCCTCCGAATCTCGTGAACCACACAGCTACCAATGGTCGAACTTCAGTATACGTCGTTGGAGGATATCGAGAAGGTGAGTGCAAGTCGATTTTTATGGTGCCCTAAGGATCGGGGGTAGGAACCATATGTGTATCGAGTTTTCTGCTGGTTGGGCTACGGAAAGGAGAAAGGCGAGGTGAAAGTTCAAACGCTCAAGAGCCCCATCCAATCCCCAAAGTATCCCCAGTAGTCCTCCAGTTTCTGTCTCCACCATGGTTGTATGAACGACATGTCCATGCTCATGTCCCCTCCAGATCCATACGACCCTCCGCAAGGGGTTCCGGTCGGGAAAGTCCAAGAACATCGAGTACAGGAAGTATCAGCTTCTTCAACTCGCATACATGGTCAAGGACAATACTAAACGCTTCGAGGAGGCCTTGGCTGCGGATTTGGGAAGGCCGCCTTTCGAGAGTCAATTGTACGTCCGGATCTCTCTCCCCCCTGTCCCTAATTTGTGATTCGAATACTTCTTCAGCCTCGAAATTAATTCCTCGATAATGGAAGCCCGCACTGCCTGGGCAAACGTCGAGAAATGGGCTAAACCAGAGAAACCTCCGTTCTCAATCAACGCCACACCCATGCGGCCTGTAATCTACAAGGAGCCCAAAGGCGTCGTTCTTATTATCAGTCCATTCAACTACCCCATGTGGTTGTGCATCAGCCCTCTAGTACGGTTCCGATCTCACCCCGCTTGGGCGCTTCTTCCGTTCTAACCTTTGTGGTAATTTTTGCTTTGTAGGCCGGTGCTATCGCTGCTGGGAATGCTGTTGTTATCAAGCCCGCCGAAGCGACACCTCATGTTAGCTCACTGTTTGCTGAGCTTATTCCCAAGTACCTCGATCCTGAGCTTGTTGCCGTTGTGAATGGTGCTGTTCCTGAGACAACAAAGCTCTTGGAATTGCCCTGGGATCACAGTGAGTTTCTGGTGCGCATATGCGGTTTCATTGCTCTGATGAATCGTGACTTTCAGTTTTGTACACTGGTGGTGGGCGTGTTGGTCGCATTGTGAGTGCGGCCGCAGCAAAGCATCTCACTCCCGTCTCGCTGGAACTTGGAGGTACGAGCTTAATCATATCACACCTCGCTAACCCAAGGTAACCCGAGCCTGGCCTTTCAGGCAAATCTCCTGTCTTTATTGACCCCAACTGCGACCTCGAAACTGCTGCGAAGAGGATTTTCTGGGGCAAGGTTGTTAACGCTGGACAAACTTGTGTTGCTCCAGATTATGTACTCGTGCCGAGGGACTTCCAGGATAAGTTTGTCAATGCTCTCAAAGAGGTGTACGTGAATAGTGGCTTATATATGCGCGTAATATTTAACTTCCACCTTGTTTCTCTAGTGCTGACAAATTCTATCCACAATCTGCTTCAACTCCGGGAGTGTATTCACGTATAATCACTCCTCAAGCATTTGGACGTATCAAGGGATTGTTGGATAACACCAAGGGAAGCGTCGTGCTCGGTGGTGAGACGGATGAAGCTACCAAGTTTATCGCGCCCACAGTAGTAAAAGATGTGTCGGTGGACGATTCGTTGATGAGCGAGTGAGTATTTTTCATATAAAAGTTGTTAATGGCCTGACGATATATTTCCAGGGAAATATTTGGACCTGTTCTCCCTATTGTCCCCGTGAAGGATGTCGAAGAAGCTATAGCGTTCGTCAATGATCACGACCACCCTTTGGCTTTGTATGTATTCTCGAAGGATGATGAGTATAAACAGAAAGGTATTGTTGTCCACGCCCCTGTTGTCCTACCTTATGTTCATTCTATGTGTGCTATCCTTAGTCTTTAGCAGGACACAGTCGGGCGCAGCTATCGCTAATGAGGTTGTTATCCACCCTGGAAGTACGTGCATATTCGCATCTAATAACAAGTCTACCGCTCAAACATATGCAACCTCGTCTAGTTGATGGTCTTCCATTCGGTGGTATCGGCCCTAGTGGACGTAAGTCGTTTCTATTTTTGTATCTCTCACATCACTAATCCTCCTGTTCCATAGATGGCTACCATTCCGGAAAGTACTCATTCGATATGTTCACACATTTGAGGTCTTCTATGGATTCGCCAAGCTGGTACGTCCCCCCCCCCCCCCCCGAGATACTTATTCAACAAGCGTGTATTTACACCTCTTCCCAGGATCGATATGATTCTTGGGTTCCGCTTCCCACCTTACAGCGTATGCATCACCGTTCACCTCTCGTATGAATACTCGCTAACCCACACCTTTCATCTGGCAATAGGATAAATCGATTAAAGGTGCCTCACGGCTCGTCAAATCACTCCCTCCTCGACCCGCAGGTCCACCCAAGATTGCTGATGCTAATGGCGTGGCTACGAAATGGTGGGGCAAATGGTTCTTTTTGGCTTTGGCCATGGCTGTGGCTGGTGGGCTAATCAAACGGGTCAAGATCCTTGGTGCACTTGTGCCCGGGGTGAGAGCGAGCAGGTCTTGAATTTGGATGTCATCTTGTCTGGAGCGCGATATATCATTAGGGAGTAGTGATATGGTGTAATGGGCTGAGGGATCTGGCAATTTTCGTATGTTCTTCCGCTCCATTTGTTCGAATACCCCTATGTGTTTGATCTATATATCCTTATCCTGTCGACGCCTAGCGGATCTGCAAACTGTTGAGTGGGTGTTAGACCCCCCTGGCCAGCCAGTCGCAGATCTCGAGTTTGTCGCTTAGTTTTGCTGTCAACCTTTGCAAGTGGTCTCTAATGTGTCAATGTGGCTCGGCTCTCACTCATGGTCTGTTTGGCGTTGGTATGAAATGTCGCGACGAAAGTCCCCACAAACGTAGGACGAAAAGAAATCATACAGCCAACTCTGTCGTGAGCTTACTGCGTTCACGAGAACCCATCTGTTGACGATACCGAGGCTATTGGAGATGTGAGCATTGTCCTGCGCCACGGCTTTCACAGCATCCGTCACCAGCATCCAGATATGTTCTATGGCGAAGAGGGGTGGCCAACGGAAATCCAACTCCAGCAGCCAGAGCATGCGGCATCTGGTTATTTCGTATTCCTCTTGTGTGTCCTTAAATTCATCGCACGTTGGGATCCAAGAGCTCAACTCGAAATTTGTCTCCCTTTCATCGACAACCCTTCCACCTCCGAAATACAAAATCCACTCCAGGCACCTGATCATCTCTACCAGTAGATCCTTTCCAGTGTACAGGCCCGCCGATCTTTCGGAGATTATCCGAAGGCCAGTTACCAGGTGGACCAGAACCAGCGAAAGTCCTAGCAGGAGTAGATGAGCACATGTGCGAGCGCTGGTAAATTGATGGTGGGGAGCAGAGCCCGAGGACCGCCCATCCTGCAGGGAAATCGTAGAAGAACTGGAATCGAAAGGGATAACACGGGAAGCCGTTGACGAGGCTCGAACTAACATGGTATATCTCAAGCAGCTATGGGGAAGAACACGGACGTGTCTGTTGATGTGACCAAGGTTAAAGGGATTTTCGATGAAGTACGTTGTTCTCCCAGCCCGCTCCGATTTTCGGAGTTAACCAAGTTTTGGTAGTTTTGATATAGCTTGGGTGTCTCGCAAGGCTGCCCTATCGCCACAGAAACTTGGGTGCCAGGCTCGAGTTGGGATTGTCGATTCTCGAATGAAGTCGATGTTTTGGAAGAGGCGTTTCTGAGAATTGTTTAACGAAGCTGTAACTACCGTCGTTATTATCACCCTTTGCCTTCCACATTGGCAGCAGTGATGGCATCGATATTAGTGCTCCTCTCACCCGACGGGAACACCGCAAGGTCTACAACGAAACAACATTAACATCAATGCAGCGTCTATGCCAACGTCTCGTGCATCTGCAGCAACAAGAACCGACGATGTGGTCATGCTAGGCGACATTGTTCTAGCCCTCATGTCAGGCACCAATATCTCCTCGGAGCCCCAGTTAAAGCACCGGAAGCAGCTGTGGTAAGCCAAGGTTAAGGTCTTGCTCACAAGAATAGATATGCCCGGGACGCCAGGGTACAGGGATTACAACAATAAGACGCTGGCAGGACCTTGAATGGAGAGGACGCACGAGCCATGGACAGGTATTAGGATTGGCTTGCCGAAGCGACTTGCGAAGAAGAGGGGTTGATAGAGGGTTTTACTGCGAAGTATACCTCTTCCAGTATGTGAATGTTCAACTATTCTGCTCCGAATGCTCCAGGTTGACGGAATAGGACTCATGTGGCACAGCGTCATAGACTGTTGATAAAATTACAAAATACGACAAATTTAAAAACTACATGCCGTGGCCCTTCATGCCCTCCGCGTAAGAATCTTTCTTGCCCCACCCGGCTGATTGCCTCTCCTTCACTGCCAGGTACATCCTTTCCGAACTAGGGCTTCCAGACAGTTCTGGCTCCTTGTATTGCTCGCACTACTATATGTCCGCCACTCAAACGCATATGACGCTCTGACTCACACAACTTCCTCCTTGGCATACCTGAACGCTCAAAAACTACCATGAGCACGCCAAGGACAACCTATATGTGTTTGTTTCGCGATCCCGTGGCCTGTGCCGCGTGAGATTACCGTGCAGGAGCGAAATTCGGCTCATGATTATGAATAACATCTTTCCGCAGCGTTTGGGATATCCTTAGAATGCATGAATTGAAGGGAAGGCAAATCTGTGGCCTATTCAAATTATTCAACTTTTGAAGAAAAACTCGAACCCTGCACGGCCAGAATTTCTAGTACCGAATTGCACGTTGTTGAAATCTTGGGAGCTCCTACTAGTCTAACTGGACTGCCGGTGTAATTGGGGTTTCCGTACTGCGAGGTTTCGTATATGTGCATGAATCCTGTTACTTCTTGCTCCCGAGATGGACCATTCATCAATCATGGGTTCTTCATTCCACCAAGACCCCCGATGAGATATATTTTCTTACTAATGATGTCAAGGGGCTGTCATCGAAGCCCTCCAAGCAACTTCATCTCTCTAGTGAATCCAAAGCATGTGAACAGGGGCTTTTGAACACAAGAGTGCGGTAAAACGAAAGGGGCTGATAGGGAAGCGGCCCGAGTGTTTCAACAACCTGGACTGGTTTCAATTCAGACGATAACAGGCACAACGAGTTTTCGACATGCCCCCTTTATCCCCGAATGTCACCCTATGCACCGAGGTTCTCAACGAATGTGTTTATTTGCCCTTGGAGCACGGATACAAAGCTGTGTAAGACGATCTGGAAAATATAATCTCATCTATGATATGGTAATGAACCGCGCTGACCCTTTCACATCACTCGAGAGGTGCGATGACTCGTCGCTAAGAGGCACACGCACGAGGCGGAAGAGGCGAAACAACTTGCGGCTGAGGGGGTGGCCAAATGGGACAGGTCTGAATCAACTCTTAGCGTTGGCGGGAGGGACGCCAAAAAAAAGCTTGCAGCATGCTGGGGCCTTATGAACGGCTTCCGACTGACACCAAAGTCTCATAACGCATTTCATTTTTGTACTGTTGTTGTTGCCGAGCTCCTTTGATATTATTATTTGCCTCTATCAGTAATTGTCATGGTGTTCTTTCTAGCGTCCAATAATGGCACTTCCTTCCTTTCTAGTGAGGGACTGCAGCTCAAACGTTGGTCGATGCTCATAAGAACCTGCTGAAATGGAACGTCCCTCGGCCGGCGTTGATTTGTGTAATTGTTAGGCCGCAGCTGAGATATATAAGCGGATCAGTGAACGCTAATAAGCGGTTGACCATCGGCTTCTGACACTTCATACAGGAAAGCACACGGTATTGTCATAAGCTATGAGCCTTTTACTTCTCCCGAGCGTCTTGGAATAATACCCACAGCACCACATGTCAGCCGAACCGTTCTCTTGGTTGCCTCGCCTTGCTATCAACTATCCATAATGACGGATGAGCGTCAGTCTCTCTGCTGCCAGCGAGTATCCAGAACATTGTCACCATACAATGCGTGCTTCCGTATTGGGATATCTATGCGTTTGCTCAGGGAGATACTCTTGAAATAAGTCCATGGTGCACGGAGGTTTCTCGCATCAAGATCTACAGAAGGTAGGCTGACGGTCCAATATTTTTGCATGTGCTTGGTCTTTTTTGCGATTGAATTGCTACTTGCGTTTCACATTGACAAACATATATATATGGTCTACAAGGCTCACTTTGCCCTTTACCCTCAGCCATGCCTACTACGATGTCACCTGCTCTGTTCAAAAAAATCGTTGAGTCACAGAATGTTTGTATAATGTCCTTTGGTGAGATATCATCCTTTTTTGATTTCCTCTCCACTGATGCCTCTCGATCTAGTTGTCGCTACAACACTCTTTGTGTATGACTCGTTGCTCCTTCTCTCTAAGGAAGTGGGTATGACCTCGATGATCTTGATTTATTACGGCTTATTACTATTCTCAGATCCAAGAAGATATGTACAAGTGAGCCGAAGTTTGCTTGGATCGCACTGTTGAGGATGCTCATGATAGACAGGATACCCAACACGCGGCGGTCTTTTGCCACTATTATTTACACTCTCCTGAAGGTCTGTGGTGTGTTCTATGTCACGTAAGTATTCATGGTTTTCGCTCTCTTACAAGTTTGCTCAAACAGCCATCGACAACTTATAGTGGAACGCTGTACAGTAAGCTCAGTTTGTTAATGATGGCCATGAACTTTAAGTGTTCGGTACTAATACTTTGACTTCAGGCATTGCAGCTACAGGACCTACACGTGCCGTGAGTAATTGGTTTACTTACTACGTCCCAGAATTGACGTCTGTATCAGGGGTGTGCTCTGATGCCAACTCTTTCCGATCATGAGTGCTGAAACCCTCCAATCAGGTGCCTCACATCGACTTGGTTGTTTGGCCTGTGAGTGTTAAGGTGACACTCGACAGTTTTCGCCCCTAATCACGGCATGCTAGTGCTTCTTGTATTGGATACACTATCCTTGTGAAGGGACTCCTGGTCTTGAGGCTTCAGGCACTATATCGGAGGCAGCGAATAGGTGATTTGTCCTCCCAAGGCTTTCAGTGAATTGGCATGATAATCTCCTGGCAATCAGTGACCGCTGTACTCTATATATTGATTGCTGGTAAGGAACACCAGTCGCTCAAGCTATGACTTGACTTGACGTATCTTTGTCACTTTAGTTGAACTTCTGGTAGTGTTTCAAATCACTCTATGCACACTGCACATTGACATACTATCAAAGAGCACAACTTTTATGTCTACGGTCTTTCTCGGTGCGCTTCATGCTCATGCTTCCTTGATAACCCTAGGTCCTCTGGTGAGAGGATGTTTATATGATGTCTCTCCCCCGCCTTCTTTGGGGTCATTAATGAGAGCAATAAAACCATTGTGCTGGTTAGTGATCCATTTCGGTGCCCTGTCAGCCATCTGCTGATGAGGACTTCAGGATTATACGATTAGCGACCACAAGTAAGGCTTCACAGGCCAATGTCTCAGCGTTGAATCTGACACAAACTGTCAGCCGTCGAGTTCACTCTCATGTCACTCAAATTTTTTGAAACCATAAAGCCTGTGGAAGGAGGATCCATCACCTGGTCAACTACAACAACTAGATCCCTCACCCCAGTCTTATATGTATTTTATCGTGATGGCATGCTGATGTTCATTCCGTGAGTGTCATGATTCATTTTAAATCTCGCCTCGAACCCCACTGTTCGTTCCAGGATCTTTGGTGAGATCTGAAATATCTACATTTGTCGGCTTGCTACTGCTAACGCTGTTGTACATTTGTCATAGTCCTCAACATCGGGGGGTTCAAGTCAATTTATGAGGAACAACTGCCAATAGTCGGGTTCTTTAAGAGTTTAACCTGGAATGCGTAAGTCTGGTAATCGTTTGCACCCTTCCGCAACCATTAATGTATAAATCAGGTGGATCGTTGTGGTGTATCAAATCTTTGTAAGTACATTTTTGGCGCTTTCCGTGAAGAAGGGATTTCATAGAATTCAACTTCATCAGGGATCTCGTTTGATTCTCAACCTCTGCCGTGCGAACGCAAAGCTTATAGGGACAACAGTCCCACAAAGGATATCCGCGCTACAGTTCCAAAACCAAAGAGACGAAGATTTTTAGCAAGGCTCTGACCATAGCAGGAGCTGCACTAGTGACAGTTCGTGAATAATATGTTGCGCACGTCATCTCGGCCATTGTGTATGAAGGTCGGCAAGTTTAAGAGGGGAAGGACCAGATGAGAGAGTTGAGCTAGGTAGATTGAGCGGTGGTTTTCTAAATTACAAGTACTCTACTGATAATTAATATAATGCTGCCAGAGATTATATATAAAAAATACCAAACGAAAGGGGAGGAAAACTCCTACTTACCAGAACAAGCGGTAAAATCAAAATATGGAGGAAGTTTTTAAATTTTAAAATAGATACTTTCTACCCTACACCAAGGATTATGACTCGGTGATAGCAGCAACAACGGCGCTCGCACTTCATTGCATATCATGTTCATCGTTTTTGCACGTTTGTGTCATATGATTTAATCGTAGGCATCAGGAGGATCACCGAGATCAGCGGTTGTTGACAAGAGCCGCGGTCTTTGTGCGATAAGCTTCTCACATCCCCTTAACGCGATGCCAGAAGATACGGACATATAATACTTCCCCCTGTTGCTTTCAAATGAGCCGATCATCCGGATGGTTGGCTTTCCCTCAATGGACTCCCATGTGCAACGTATTAGTGCTCACTCCCCTTTCAGGTATGCAAGAAGCGCAAGCTCCTCACAGAAACTCAAGAAGAAATACAATACATCATGGAGCTTGAGATCGCTGGTATGGTGGATAACGAAAATTGCGACTGGCTATATGCACAACGCCTAGACTCCCGGGAAAATACCAGTCTGCCTGGGATCACCTTGAGTTGTCTGGAACTTGGGCTCTTCCTTAAATAAGTGGTGGCTATTTGTGGGAAATGACTGGGGGTATCCTGGCGCAAACAGACTCGGAAGGTGTGATCCACGTCCTCAGATTACCTTTGGCATCGTGCCACGTCGGAGAGGTAGCACAGACCCTAATCAAACCATATATCTCCATTCGAGACTTCACTTTCGACGCGTCCCAGGTCTCCTGGTTTTGGCTACAAAGCCAACCACCGAAGCACCATATCTTGATATCTACGTGCGGTCCCTCCGTACCAGCAGCAACCATCCGCTCGCCCGTCAACCCATCATTCGCCATCACTTTGGTGACTCTAGCACCGGCTTCATTCCCCTCGTACGCTGGAATCCATTTTCGGTGAAGATCTGTCAAGATCATTTTGGCCTAAAGGTTATCAGGAACCCTGAAGGCAGTGAAGGCGGCACCATTACTGACCTAATGATCTAGAACTGGAAAGAAGACAAACCTGAACTTGTGACACGAACTTTATTTCTGCCCCTATCGCTCATATTATCTAGTGCAACCTCTGACGTTGTCTCATTCTATGGGATGGGACAGAATTCAAGGGCTTGAGTTCTGGTGAGTAATTCACATGTTTCCGTTCGTACCATTGACTGACCTCTTTGTTCAGCTCCAGGCAATCGATCCACTGGGTTCTCAGATGGTGTTCCGGATAAGCTAGATTGTTCGAGTGCGTCAGGTTTATGTTGTATCCCTTGCATTGTATGATTACCAGTCGCTCTAACGCGTATATATGCTCAACCAATCTGCCATTCCCTCCTGTTCACTACATTCGACACTCGGACCGACGATTCCGATGATCGAAGTACCCGAGAGCTACATCATACCACTGTAAGCCCTGTTACATGCCATTTTGCGGCCCCGACAACAACATTTCATATTACTTCTCCGCGAGATATTCAAGTCAAAAGCGTGAGGAAGCATCGTGATCGGATGTTAAGTCCCTGATGACCCAAATCAAGACATCTAGGTTGAAATTAAACATTGAGGGAGACGCGATCTGTGGGATAAGCAAGGGGAATTTGCGTTCAGCTTTAAATACGCAATCCGGTGTGACAGTTGCAGCAGCGGGGCGCTGGGGTAATGGTGCGAATGCGGGGACACGAACTTCATAAACAGAACACCACGAACGAAATATGTGCGGAAGAGAAGGCTGAGATAGTGACATAATGTGGCATTTCCCCAGCGTCTATAGGAAAACAGCATAGAAATACTCGAATACGAACATCTAGAGTCAAAACATCCAAGTGGGTAGAAAGACGTGAATCTTAGATATGAGTTTAAGAGAAAAATCGGCAGTCAACTGGAGTAGACACCGCTAGAACCAAGTTACATGCCAAAGCCCCAACGCTTAATCGGAGTGTACAGCTCCACCGTTCCTGGTGGGCTGGCCGTCTGGGCTTTCTGGCTTGTCTTCTTGTTCGGGGGCCTTTACGTACGACTGCTTGCTCTCTGGTTCTGTGGGTCTGACATCAGACTGCTCATCGTTGGTCGGGTATTCGGCTTCACCGGCTGCCGAAGGAGTAGAGGGAGTGGAAGATCCAGGTTTAAGGTGAAGAGCGTCACCAACTGCCTTGGTAACACTGCCCAACACAGGAAAGATACGCTCGCGAACCTCGGCCGCAATCTTCCCAACCTTCTCCTGCAAGGGGATATCCTTTGCAGTAATGGTGGCCGAGAAATCCGAAACAGTAGTTGAAAGAGTGTGCGAGAGATCAACGAAGGCTTGTTGAATGTGGGGAGGGATGCGAGATTGGACAGCTCTAGTAGCGGTGGACTGTAGAGAGGAGGCGAGGGCAGCGGTGGACGCCTGGAGTTTTTGAAGATCCGCAAGCATATTGTCCGAATGTTGCTGAACATGGGCCTGCGCGCTGGCCAGCGAGGAAGTAGCATGAGCAGAAATAGAGTGAGCAGTCTGAATGGCACTGTGCCTAAAAATAGACGGTCCAATCAGTAACCATCAATTTCGACCAAAATGAGAAGCGTACAATAGAGTTGAATGCTCCTGGAGCTGTTTAAGCTGCTCATTTGAGTAGCCGTACAAATTCCGGGTGAGTGCAAGGGCACGCTGATATTGATATTTGGCATCGGGAGTGGAAGGACCTGGCTCATTGGGGTTCATGATCCGGTTGACTGCAACTTCGAGGAAGTCGACAATCGGTGCAAATCGCTGGATGGTTTTGGGTTAGATAATGAAAATGCATAGCATAAAAAAAATGAAGACAAACATGGTCGATCTCATTCGCCACATGAAACGCGGGGCTCTTGACCTTCTCGTCGATGGAATGATGGATCAACTCCGTCGCGCTCTGACGGCGTTCGCGGACGTATTCCGTTACCTCCTCTGGCTTGGCCTTGAATGGGTACGGATAGCGAGCCTCAACTACGTCAACGGCCTTGTTGGCATAGTTGTCAGCACGAGCGATCAGGGGAGCGAGACGAATCTGAATGGGCTCAGTGTACTTGTATGCGGCTGAGGATAGCTCCTTGGCGGTGGGATATAACGAACGAGTGTAGGCGTTGGAAGACAAGGTTTGATCAAGCGTCTCGAGCGATGACCAGACCAGAGGAATCGATGCAACTCGGGACAAGACGGTGACGTGCGGTGGAGACGGGCTGGTTTCTGTCGTTGTGGTAGACATGGTGGTAGAGAGGGCACAAAGAGCTGGCGATAACACTGCGTCTTGTTGTGTATTTATACCGAGCTCAAGATACGGTGGCTTTGTCCGTTCTGCATGTGATTTTCCGAGGTGTCTAGGCATACACGTGTTTACCTTTTCTGGATAAACTCAATAGAGTGTCTAATCTTAGATCTATCCACTGTGTGATCCTAAATTGATCCTGGGCTGTTTTCATTGGCCAACATTTAGTATCTCAAGCCTCAGAAGCCTCCGAAAAGCCACTTCGAACTCGGAGACGATAAACTCACCTTTCCTCTCCCCCAGAATACCGACCCTCGTTCGTACGGCGATTTCACAAGGGAGACAACCAAGCCGATACTGTGCACATGTTCGGCTCGACCGAGCTACGGACGGAATGGACCACCCCGGGCAGATCTCGAAACGGACCCCGAGCGATGTTATAATCTATAAGCACCATTCTACACGCCCTAGACATAGAGAACACGACCCAACTCCGGTCTCTGCCGGGCGCAGGGGAATCACCTGCTGCGCTGATCATTCCCAATTACATTGAATGATATGTCATTCGTCGTCATTTGGATCAAGTGTGTTCCAGATGTTTGCCTAGTGCTGATTACAACATCGTCGGGCCATGGCACGGAGGCTTAGTACTCGGACCTCATGATCGGAGTGGGGGATTCCATAAGATTCCATAGCACTTGGTCGTGCTTTGGCTGAATGTTAATTTGATCAACCCCTATCCATTATTCTACTCACCAGATACGTATGCTTCAGACTCCTACATATTATTTTGCTATTATTGGTTCCACAATTCACGGCGCTTTCCACACGATGATCGACGGACAACCTGGCCAGCGTCACGGTCGTTTACTTGGTTACAGGGGCGAAAGCGATACGGATAATAATACATATGTCCATGACCATTACACCTCAGATAAGCCATATTTAGTATATACCACTGAATAGATCAGCAACCTCAATTTCATTCTCGTCCGTCACGTAGCAAATCCTCCCAGCCAAAGGACATACTGAATAGTCCAGGATACCGTCCATTTCATGCTCCAGCTTCATCTTCACGTGCGCGAAACTCCCCGGATCCCTGCCTGAGATGGATACGTATCCTAGCACTACATCCTTTGAGATGGAACATGCCACAAGGTCGCCTTCGCAGTATCGATACTGTAGTATCGGGTTGCTGATGTCTAGGTCAAATTCCAGTGCGTGATGGAATGACAGAGAAGGGCCAGATGGTTTGCTAGATTGCGTGACAGGTATTGATTGTGGCGCTGACGAAGTGAGCTTGTATCGTGTCATGGTGAAGGCCTTTCCACCAGGGCTAGTCTTGGAGAATACATCGAGGAAGGGGTCTCGTTTGTTCCAATACCAATCATTCAAAGCTCCCCAATGTGCCATCTTCGTATTTCCTCTCCCAAGCAGAGACGAGAACAGAAAGATGTCATCGTTAGTTGTGGGGGTCGGGTCCTGATCGAGGGGCTTGAGTTCGGGAATCCTCCATACAATTGTCTCTGCATGATTCAGCAAGAGAACCGCATCTGATGTCACGAAGATGTTCTGTCAATCATAAACATGATACGTCAGTCTCCTGAAGGATATTATATAGCCAACTACATGAATGGCGAGCTTACGTTAAGGAAGTCCTTCTGTGTATCCCACTCCGCCCATAGATCATTAACGAAGTCCCACACCTTAATGATATTCCCATCGAGGAATACCACTCGATCGCCAGCAAGGCGGGGCGCAAACGTTGCTGCAGTTGAGTCAACTCCAAGCAACGCAATCCCATTCAACGTAGGTTGATCTTCCAACGGGAAGGTTTCGTACACTGCGATCTGTTTGCGTCTATTTCTTTCAGAGTCACAACCCAGTTAACAGATCCCAACGATGGGAGACTTTAGAAGAAAAACTCACGCAGCAGTGTCCATCGGATAAGAATGTACCACCACACGCAATCCCACACCATCCTTCGTGGGCTGAATCGAGAACGTGATATTATACTGCTGATTCATCCTGACCGAAGCCAACAATTCTCCCGTTGCAAGATCCGCATCCACACTACCGTCCGCAGCACCCTTCACCAGCCCCAGATCCCACAGCTGCAAAGAGTGCAACGTCAGGATAAATGCAAACCGTCCCCCAGGTACGAGGAACACGCCTTGCACTTCATCGTTCGGGGATAACTTGAGGCCAATCGGACTCGGGTTCACAACCGGAGGTTTAAGCGGCATTTCGTCACTCGCGTGCTTCTTCGCTTGTTGGCGATACCGTCTCCGCACCGAACTCAGCCATCGTGAAGGCGTAGTTGCGGCTCGTATCAAGTCCTCAGTGGTCATTTGGTCGAATTGGAACGTGGGGAGGAAGATGTCGTTGGTGAAACAGACATCTGAGAGAGCTTTGATCCATACTATCCGCTGTTGGCTGGCGGCATAGAGGGCGCGGCAAGTCTAGAAAGCAGTAGAGTGTGCAGAACGTGAGGAAGATGGTCCGAGAAAGCAGTGGAAGGCAGCGCACCTTTCGGAGGGCCACCAAGTCGAGGGGATGTAAGTAATCCATCAGAGAGATAAGGATATCAAGGGGAAGGGAGGTAATATTCGACCCGGGCTCGGCGTGTCTGACATCCTCCGCCATCCTGAGCATAGGTGGACGATCCCACAGAGGAGCAAAAGTCAAGAGAGGGATAAATAGGATGCGTATCAAAGACATTTATATACTATGCAACTCTTTATCCCAGGTTCACCAACACCGGGAATGGAAATACTGTTCTCATCCTCACGTAACAGATCTTTATTAGAAGCCCATCGAAAGTGCAGGGATTTAGGACGATGTTGTAGCGGTATTTATCTTTGGCCGCTATTGGGTAGAGATAACTGACCCTGAAAGCCTGGTCAACGGCGAGGGTTTGAAATTCGAGTTCAGAAAGCATGGAACTCTCACGAAACGTAGCAGGTGGGTGCTTTAGCATGTTGACAGATGTTTAATCACTCGTTAGTGAGTAAGGGACTATCAGTAAACGGGTTTCACGGATGGACCAGTAGATATCCAAGTGATAACCCTTGGGACGCATTAAGTACGCAGGGTGTTGTGACAGATCCACATGATGCACCTTAAGTCTAATAGCTTCGTATGCTATTTTTTTTTTCTGGTCAATTCCATTCTGGTCAGTGCCAGCGCGGCCATACAACGTTGAACGTTGAACCGCGGGAAGCGTCTATGCTATCCTATGAACCGGTGCCCGATCACAGTCCGTCGAGGTAGGCTACACCTAAAAAACCCTCTCATCAATCCATCCAGCAAACCGCCGCCCCCGCCCGAAGCCAGGGGACCTCATTCCACTAGCAGCATGGGCACAAGGCCAACTATCTCCCCAACTAGGTGAGATCCGTGCGGGGACGCAACCTCTTTGGGCGGGTGTTGACTCCCCTCCCTAACTGGGTCTCCTCAAGATATGAGTTGGCACGGGTCTTGTTAGGGCGGAGCCCATGCCGGCTTAGCAAGTATTGAAAGCAGGTCAAAGAGGGACTAAAATGCCTCCAGCAGAGCGAGATGAGTGAACCGTGAAACCTGTCACAATCTGCTCTGATAAGAAAATAGAGAGAGAGGTGGGATGGTGTTGATAATTTAGACAAAGAATCGGGTCATAAGAGAGGCCCGATAGAGGACGATGTCGATTAATGTGAGGTGCTCGGTAGAATAGAGACTGGCATAGTGCGGGGGTGACGAGTTCCCACGGCCGGGTGGTGGTGGTAAAAGGTCAAGAAGCGTCGGCTTCGTATGCTAGCGCCAGTCTAGCCAAGGGCAAAAGACGTTCAGCGTTCCAGGGTATGGCCATCGCGACAAAACGTGAGCGGAGATTAATCCCCGTTCAATACTCGAGGCTGACATGCCCCGCGACAGCAACCAAGAATACTGCCTTCGGAAGGCATAAACTGCCGACTTGTCACGCGAGCGGCGCGAATAAGGCTCCTTAAACGACTGTAAGAAATGAGCCACCAAGAAGCGTCTACTCATGGGGTGTCGTTAGTTACGCCTTTTGAATGGAGTGAATAGCTGGAAGGACGGCATCGATATAGGTGACGGCACGGAACCCATGATAACGGAACATTCCGGGGTGTCGTCCAACTTCTGTGTGGGAGCTCTATCTAAGCGAAGGTAAAGTGAACAACAGGACGAGGTTTGACAAGAATGAAATGGTGATGTGGCTGAAATGTAGTGGCTCTAACTCCTATTGGTAGGGTGTCTACCCGCCGCCGAATGAGCCGCGTTTCGGCTAGATAAGCACCAAGTTTGCGTGGGTAGAAGACGTCTTAGAGGATTCCTTAACACGTCAGTGTGTGTAATCGAGTACGGCCAGTAGAATGTGTAACCTTGTGCGACTGCTGAGGGCGCTCGGCCGACGCAAGCATCACGTTGGCACATGATATGATCTACAATGCATGATTGAGTGCACATCAGACTTATCGATGTCGCGCCCGAAGCGTGGATTCTGAGTGTAACCGATTAGAGGTACATTCGCCAATTGTCGCACAAAGTCTGATGGCCTCCCCAGTTGTTGCGCACGTGAGCCGCTTTGTTTCACCAATGTTCAGAATATAAGTATCACTGATTTTCTTGCGAGCATACATTTGTCATCTCACTGAGTAAGATACCCACCCCCGAACCGCTCCATTCTCGAAGCGAGTCAGTTGAGGACTCACCAAATTTGTTAGCTGATGGCAAGACCAATATCGGCCATACCCGCAGGGTGCCTTAAGGATGTTCATCAGTACGGACGGTATTTGCAGTATGTTCGTGGTGGCGAACAAAGTTTCTATATGCCAAGGCCCAGTCATGAATAACGTGCATACAAAGTATGATACCGCGCAACCAACTATAATACGGGTACTATAACTGTCCAAGGAAATTGATCGTATGATACAACTAAAGTGAGAGAAACATTGGGGAATATGAGGGATATTCTACGGAGCCTAGCTGGCAACACCGACACCCACAACAGTCCATCTCACATCCATGAAACAGAACTACGACAAACTCAAAGAGGCAGCGCAAGAGAGCAGAGCCTTAAGATGGTTACTATCATATTCTCGTGAGCGTGAGACCGACAAGCACGAAAATAATCGTAGTAGGTGGTGTCACGACACAATACGACCAGAAAATGGTCCGGGAGATGAGCCGTTCAAACGCATCGCCTGACGCAGCTTGCGTGATCTGCGCCAACGTAAGCGCAGGTGGTGAAGCCACAAGCAGGACGTTGGCCACAACAAAAACGGGACTATTCAAAAATAGAATATCAGGATCAGAAGAAGCTTCGGAGGCATGTGAAAACTAGGACACGTACTCTTCAAATACAGCGTGGAAGTCATACTTCGCTGAAAACACGATGAGCGGCATCAACGCCAAAGGCGTCAATATCATCCTTGAAATAACGGAAATGATGACTGTCTTCGTTTCTCCTTTTCTCGAAGCAGGCTGTTTGAGCGAAGCAGGCGTTTCCATGTGGGTTGTCTTTCCGAAGAAGCCCCGGACGGTGCCGACCAGCGTCGAATTCGACTGCTTGGTTGTAAGCATATTAGGAACGTTGGATGTGCTATTTCCAGCCTCCGGTGGGTCAGGGTAAAAATAGGCTCCTAACACGATTAGAGTGACGGGAATAGAGCATTTGCCGGCGGAGGAGATAGCGCCTGTGATTGGTTGGGCATTGAATTGCAACCAATGTTGGAGGGAAGGGATACAGGCAACGATGAGAGATGCAACGGAAGCCCAGAGTGGAATAGTCATGAAGTCGTTGAAGGCGGCCCAGGCACGTAAAATACGTCTTTTGATCCGTTCGAATATACTTGGATTTTGCCGCTGGGCGAGGCTGGGCAGTTCCGCATCCTCAATACCACGGCCGGGGGAAGGTTCTGCATCATACTGAGCAAGGTTGACGCGGGACCGGTTAGGCGAGTTGGGGAAGGAGTTGTAGAACGTTGTTCGCCGACGGAATGGAGGGTGCATCCCATGCGACGAAGGTTGGGTTACAATCATTTGTGGAGTTCTGGCGTCGTCATCGTCATCAGTCGAAGAACCTGAAGTGGGACTAGTTGTTTCGGTATAACGATACTCGTCGTTGTGGTTGAAACCTCCGAGAAGCGGTGTACGTTCATCCACCTCAGCATCTGTCGTTTCAGGGTCCGCTTGCGAAAGCAACCGCACACCATAGCTCCATCGTAGCTGTCAGGGATGTGTCATTTAGTGAACAAGCTGGTATAAGATATCGGGGGTAGCGAACTTACAATCATACCGAGGGTGCTGTACATAACCAGGTAAGTCAAGGCACGTCCAAGCATTGTATTTTTGTTATCGTCCTCGTCCCATTGGAGATCTGGAACGGTTACGACAAGGCTTTGCATGAGGGCGATAGGGAGCGAGTTTGAGTTCATGAACATGGCTGCTGCCATCGCGAAACTCCTAAAATAGGACGCACGTTCGTTAACACGGAAATCCTGGAAGCACAGAGTAATATTGTAGGGTACCTCTGAGACCGCTTCAACTTAAACAATGAGCCTAGTACAAAGGCCAAAATTCCAGAGACGGCTGTGACGATGATGAAAAAGATTGGAATAACCCATAATTCACGTAGTTTTTCTGTGGCAGTCAATCGTTAATGAGTACTTGATACGAAGATGCAAGTAAAAATACGCATACGGGGCGTCAAGAAAAATGCCACTTTTGAGAACAACAGAGCAGGAGTGAAAAGCGAGACATTGAGGCGGTTGAGTTGCTGTTGGTGAATGGACATCAGCTTAGCAACCGGGAGACGGAAGAGACGACTTACGAACCTTCTGTGTTTTCTTATCGAGGATTCCGCGACCTGCAAGAATATAGCCTGCAAGGCATAGAAGGAAGACCTCGAGAATAGACTAGATATGCGGAACACCAATGAGTGTCAACAGCGTAGGGGAGACGCGTCGATGAGCACGTACGGTAAAGACAACGAAAAGCAGAGAACCAAACGGGGTGGCCGGGTCGTCGTCTTTGGTATAGGACCCAAGCATGTAGCAGTTTCAAGGACAAGGTGGGGGGATGGAATGAGAGGGTGAAATGAAGGTGGCGTAAAGATAAGGCACCAGGCAAAGGGGTGTGGGTCATCGCTGCGGGTCATAAAAAGCCAATCCCGCCTCGGCCTACACCGCCACTCGTCCCGTTGGAAATCAATTCTCTCGGCAACAGGTGTCACGCCCCCTGTGACACTCTTGGCGCCCGATGACACTGGCGTGCTCTAAGATGTTCTGCCTCACGACACACTGCCTCGACTGACCCGTCTTCTCTTCGCAATCGAAGAGCATTCAACAAAACTCCTTCACAACTCTCGAAAACTCGAGGACATCTTGGCCAGTGGAACCCTGCAACGGCCAGCGTCGTTTGAAATCTAATATTTGTGGGTCGTGTGTATACCAACTGATCCCATCAGCTCCAAGCACACCCCAGGGCTCCTTCAAACGACATCATACATCTGTAACTGCTCTATCATCCTTTGAGTCAAAACAAGCGGATCCTCTCCACACCATTCAGCGTATAACCCCATGGCCTGGCGTTGCACAGGAAAGACAAATTCCGAACTCATCAACAACATGGCAAAGAACGGCATTTTCCATGCAGAGCGAGTTGCTAAAGTCAGCACCGCTTTCGTAGCTATGCTTCAGGATTCACGTTGCTAATACACCAGACGCTTGCTTCCCGATCTCCTCGTTTCGACATTGCCGGACCTTCAGGCAATGGCAAGCGTTGATCGGGCCAACTATGTGCTGAACAAGGCTGATGCATACGAGGATGCTCCTCAGTTGCGTCCTACTCGATCTTCCCCAGGGACCTTGGCTCACTCGTGCCACTGACAGAGTTATCGGACACGGCGCCACCATCAGTGCACCACACATGGTTAGCAATCAACTTCCCCACACGCCGCTAGAGACGCATTCTTCCAAATACTTCCAACTGACCCGCTCCGACAGCATGCCTACGCTACAGAACACCTCCTTCCTTTTCTCAAGCCAGGAGCTAAAGTCCTCGATGTAGGGAGTGGATCCGGCTACCTGACCGCTGTCTTGCACCACCTTGTCGGTCCTGCTGGAAAAGTCGTGGGAATCGACCACATTCCGGAGCTCGTTGACTTGTCCATTACCAATTTGAGGAAGGACGGGCTTGGCGAAGCTCTTGAGAAGAAACAAATCGAAATGATAGCGGGTGATGGAAGGAAGGGGTATCCGAGTGGCGGTTGGTACTCAAGATTTCTTGGACATCCTTGGCCACTCACGTTCGTGTTGACTGGGTTGAACTAGGCCCTTATGACGCAATCCACGTTGGTGCAGCTGCACCTACACTGCCTTCAGAGCTCGTCGATCAACTCGCGTCCCCGGGTCGGATGTTCATTCCGGTTGGAACGTTTATGCAGTACATTGAGCAAGTTGATAAGGATGAGCAGGGGAAGGTGACCTCCCAGAGAATCATGGGAGTCTCAGTAAGTGTCCAAGCGAAAGAACTGGCCGCTGAGCAATTAATTCATTGATGCAAGTACGTTCCGTTGACGGATAAATCTCGACAATCTACTTTCTAAACTCGAAACAAAGAAAGTCAGAACCTGTATCAGTACTATCAATAAAACATTTTCAATCCATCGACTTTGCCGGCTCCCTGCGGCGCACAGCGATCGGCGAACAATTAAATAACCTTCTGTGCCAACCCAACTCGGACTTGGCCGCGCACAGGTATGTAGGTAGGGCATACGATTGAGTGGGTGCTGTGAGGTCATTTAGTAACCATCCGGATTACCATTGCTCTCAATCGTACAGATAACGACTATGCAACGTCCAGACTATCCAAAGGTGCTCATTACAGTAGACTAATTATCCCAAAAGTCTATGCAGCGTCCATGCAGGTGTCCATGCAGTACTCATACAAGTCCATTTGAAGTCCGCCAAAGTTCATCAAAGTCCGTCAAAAGTCCAATGTGCCACCAGTGCGCCCAAATGCTCATTAACCACGGGCTATTGGCTACGTAGGCCAATGTCTGCCCCTTCAATGCCTAATGCTGAATGTTGGACCGGAATTCCCAGAATCACCGAACACTACGATTACGGGGGAAGAGGAAGGGCGCTGGAGCATTAACGCTGGCAATACACCAAGTACAAGCTTGCATACTCACAAACAATCTGATAGTCGTCTCCCACTTGCACCTTCGGCACTACAACTTGGCGCCGTCCATCAAGAATATCAAAACCAGTTGCCAGAGGGTGTTCTAAATGGTCGTGAATTAGTAAAGACCACTCCTTATCTCAACAACAAAATAGCACATACGATAATCCAAACGACCACCTTTGGAAAGGACGATTGTTCCAGTCCGATTCGTAATCTGTTTCGGTGGGCGCGACGTGTCCCTGCATTACCCAACGAACAAACTCTAGTTAGCGATGGCTTCCGCGTTTTCCCGGAAGGGCGAACGCACCACGTCACGAGTTGGTCACTTCCAATTCTCCATACTGCGCCAGCTGTAGGTGCCAACAACCGCGGCGTGTACACATCCGCTGGTGCGGCATGAGTGATGCCTGTGAAAGCAGCAAGGAGAGTAACGGCCACGACAGAGAGTTTCGTGAACATTTCGCAAAGGAGGGGATGTCTCGTTATAAGTGTAAAAGGAAAGTGAACTCTCAGCGCGCAAGAGCCGAAGAGGGGGGCAAGGGGTGAAAAGGGAGAAGAAGGTAGGAAGTGTCCTCAAGACGAGGAGCACCTTGGCTGGTATACCTGTCATTTATACGTTCTGTCAAGGAACATCAATCACTCCACCACCACTCATTGTATCCCACGTACAAGGCATATGAGTGCACAGCAGGTGCGGGCAGTGACCAGCCGAGTTCTAATTGCCGTGAAGTTCTGACGGGAAAGGGCAAATTTGACCGTCTGCCGTATTCTAATATAAGATCGTATGAAAGAATCAGAGTTCTTTTCAAAGAACGAAGCACTGACACGAACTAGAATGAATTGCTAACGAAACTCGGCCCCCATTTGCTTCAGAAGTGAGCGGTGCATGACTTGAGGGTCGGGATGATCTAAACATCTTGGGGAAATACGAGCAATAATACCGTCTTCCTGCGTTCTTTTAGCGCCCCATCATTTCCTACCCTGTTGGGATCAAGCACGACGCGAATCAACTGCGGGCAAATGGAAGTCTGTTTTTCGTGGAAAGTAGTTCTGACCAATGCACTGGGACCAGTTGCTGTGGTTCAGGTGGAGCTTCGAGTCGTGAATCAGGGCAACCAACATTGCAACGTTGTGCGCGAAAATTACAACATTCTAGACCTCTACTACGAGCCTATACGACTTGGTGCTTTAATTACCTGGTCAATCAGCAACGGGTTCTTGAAACGTGGCAGAAAAACTTACCGTTGTTAACAATTAGACCTTCGCTCCACAAGTATGCTTGCCGTCGTCCTTTCCTTCATGGTCTTCCTTGCCATCACTAGTTTTCTTTCCTCTGCCTTTGAAACCCCACCGTATTTGATTAGCGAGCCTAATCTGTATTCCCTCCCCATCCTTTATCATACTATCTTTATCTTTGAGGTCTGAGCCGTCAATGCCGTAACCTGCCAACTCGTCCGCCCATGCCCAGACCAAGCCGGGATTCTTGAGGAAGCCTCTTCCAACAATGATGGCGTCACAGTAACCTTCGTCGAGCAACCGCTCTGCAGTGATTCCGCTGGTTATAGCACCGACGCTTGTGACTAAGAGACGCTTCGGCCTGGTCGTGGGGTCAACGTCTACGTCGGATTCTGGCAAGAGGCATCAGAGGCTGCGATAGGGTGGGGCGCGTTGACGTACTAGAAGGGGCCGGATAGGCACCCTTGGCACCAATGGCTTTCATAACATCACGCGCAAATGGGCTCTGATAAGCGGGACCGGGATGAATCTTCTGCTTTGGGTGGTTGCCGCCAGACGAGACGTCCAAGAGATCGACACCGTGCTCGTACAGAATAGGAGCAAGACGAGTCGTGTCCTCAGAGGTCCACGATGGTTCGTTAGGAAGGCTTTCTTCTAACCAGTCCGTAGCGGAAATCCTGAACTTCGTGTCAGCCTCCGAGGGAAAAGCGGATATGTGCACTATAATTATACCTGAGAAATAGCGGCATAGAGTCAGGCATAACCGCACGGACAGCGTCGACGACCTCTAAGGTAAATCGGACTCGGTTTTCGAAGCTTCCGCCATACTCATCAGTTCTCTTGTTGCTTATCGGACTAATGAAGCTGTCCAAGAGGTAACCGTGCGCGTTGTGAATCTCGATTACATCAAAACCAACTTCGATAGCCTTCTTTGCGGCCTCGGCAAACTCGCCCACCAGTCCTTTGATCGCCTCGCGAGTGAGTTCCTTGGGTTTCGGGTACGAATCCTCGTATGGGATATCCGAAGGACCCCAAACGTCATCAGGCCAACCACCAACTTCCTTGGAAGCCATAGGGTCACCGTCTATCCAAGGCGCCACGGTGGATGCTTTCCGACCCGCATGTGCGAGTTGAATACCGATCTTCTGAGATTGGGAATGAGCGAAGTCGACAATCTGCTTGAGAGGTGGTAGCTGATGCCGGGACCAGATGCCAGAGTCTTGAGGTGTGATGCGGCCATTGGGAGTGACGGCAGTTGCTTCTACCATTGTCAATCCGGGACCTCTGGTAAATATTCCGCCCACTAGTCAAGGTGTAAGAGAATATCCATCCACTGGATAAGTGTGCTCTTAAACTCACGATGAGCAAGATGCCATGGTGTCATTGCACCATCCTGTGCAGAGTACTGACACAAGGGCGAAAGCTAGCGTCGAATGTGTCCAGTCTCGTTGGGAGATTGCCGCCAAAGAAGCAGAAACATACCCAGATGCGGTTCTGGAAAGTGACGCCACGGATTCGGAGAGGTCTGAAAAGCGCTGGAATGGGCTGTCCGTTTGGTTGGGGATCGATTGCGGTCCCCGATGGTGGAGTCTGAGCAGGGGTGAAATAGGGCACGCCCTGAGCAGCGACGTTCACGTTGTTAGGAGCCATGAAATAGTTGGGCAAGTGTGTCGAGACATGGCCCTTATGTGTGTAAATTGGAGAGGATGTGTAATAATAACCAGTGTCTGAGAATTGAATGACGTTGGCGTGTCCACGGAGGCAACAGTGCAAGCCAAAACTGGTCGACGGTGTTCACGGTTCACCTTCTGTGAGACCAAATAGATACTATAACAGAAATATTGGATAAGCTAAAGGCAATGAAGATTGTATTGCAACCTGTTTCCAATGCAGTACCTCAGAGACGCCATTGCTGCTTTTTTGATGGCGCAGGATGATTTTCACTTCTTCCGTGTGTCTTGCGCATAAACTCTCCACGTCCAACACTATCAATCAAGACCTCCTATGGCACACTAACGGAATCGACCACTTATGTATCTGCTATCTCAGCTTCCTTCCATTGCGCTCTTGATCAAAGTATCTTTTTGGGTCAAAAGTTCCACCATCACTTAGTATGCTCCTTCTTGTGGTATGCATGTTCTCACATAGCCAAAAAAAGAAGCGATGCAATGCACACTGCACAATGTAGGACTTCCGTTGACTCCCTTCAATTGAAATCTTCCGAGATGATCATTTGTTCATCACGAACCCTTCGGCGTCCTCGATGGCTGTTCATCAACCCAATCATCAAGCATCTCCACCGAGTATCCTTACATTGTCCATGTTCCCTCTGAAGAAGATAAGAGGCAAGGACCTTCCACTTCCTTCATAACCCTTCCCTGCTGTTGGTGTTTTCCTACATCATCGCTTTGAGCCCCTGTGGTTTAGATCTTTAGCATGCCCTCTGCTGTTGGCCATTTGCGCATCGATGGATGCATGTTGGCTGCGGCCATTCTTGAAACCTTACTCATTGGTAAGTTGTCCTTTTTCGGTATTCCTGATGGGACAATTTATCTGACCTTGCATGTTGCACAGGCATATATTATTGCTTACTTGCTGGCACAATAGAAGCACTGATTGAGCGAGCAAGAGAACGCAAAGAACGCTTCCTCAGACCAATATCAGTCGTAGCAGCAGTTCTTTCCCTTACGATATCATCCGTATGCCCTTTTCCGGTGTTCACCCACTTCTCAACTCACCTATTGGCTTATAGCATTGGATTTTGGACATAGTCACTGCATTTGACGCATTCATTCGCCCACATGACCTTCGATTCTGCCACGAACCCGACACGTTTACTCTCGCAGAAGAAACATACTTAGATTTAACTGATTGGAAACAGGTTGCCAACTCTGCCCTCTACGTGACTACCACTGTCGTTGGGGATTCATTTATGGTAAGTTCCATATTTTGATTTGGGCCTGTGCTGACAACGCGCAGGCATACCGGCTATACATCGTCTGGGAAAGGAACAAGTGGATTGTAATCCCTCCGACCGTTCTTTGCCTGGCTCTTGTCGGTGAGAACTAGCCACAGTTCCAATCCGATTCGAGACTCATGAGCTCCAGGCACTGGTGCGATGGTCACATACTTCTTCTCACAAGCAGCGCAGCCCATATTCAAGGCTGCTGGTCCTTGGATTACCGCATCGTTCATTCTGACATTCCTGTAAGTAATCACACACCTTGAAGTGTCCATTTTACTAATCTAGTGTTGTAGATGTAACATCTATTCTACGGGTAAGCATGCCTATGTGGCATGGTAAAGTGGGTAATGGATCATTATTGCCCGTTTTTAGGACTTATCGCTATCCGTATCTTCATTTCTGATCGCAAATTAAGATCTTTAACCACCACCTTCTATGACTTAGGTGTAAGCAAACCTATCTTTGCTATAATGACGATGTAGTTCTTATGTAATTCTCAGAGAGTTAGGAAGATACTAATCGAGGCTGCTGTTTGGTACAGGTGGGTCTGACAAACTGAACGCGGACTCTAATACTGACTAACCCAATATAGCATATGTGTAATTATTTCCTTGGGAGCCCACGTTGGAAACTCGAACATTCAGTTTACCTGCGTCGCAGTAGTAAGTTATCCATTTCCTAATTTCCTTCAGCTGCACCTACTCACAAGAGATGCCATCTGTTAGAATAGTCCTGTTATCGTTAGTCTCAGTTTCTGTTCTCATTCCTGCCAAATTCCGGACTAACTCGCTGTGAAGGGCATTATTTTCTGCATGATCACAACTCGAGCACATCGCCCTAATCGAGACGAGGAACAGTGTTTACAAAGTCAGACCCAGCCTCTGCAATTTGATACCGACACCGAGGTCTCTTGGTCTATGAGGGTTGCCACTCCCATTAGCCCGCACATAGAAGCAACACCCAGAGATAGGCAAATATGAGCAAAGTCGGAGGGGCAGAAGGCGTTTTGGGGAGATCTTAAGAGGTTCTATGCTATTCTCCGTTCAGTACCGACCAGGATTAGCTTCATCACGGAACATAAATAACCTTGAGCATCACAAAGAGACAGATGATTTACTATTTGAGCGAGAATCAAAGCTCGGCGTCCTCCAGTAAAAATATCAATGTATCTTAAGACCACTAGTTTTGTCCCTGAAACACTGAAAATGAGTTAGAAGATGATAAGTGCCGACATGCTAGTCTGAAAAAAGTGGAAAATAAAAACATGCTTCTCCCAACACTTCCATAGCTCAACCTCCAGCCTAAACCCGTTTGGATGGCAGTTGATGGACGCCACTGCCATGCACTAACAGGAAATATATAAGTAGTGGTGTCGAATGCATACACGATTGATCCCCTCATAAGCTATGTCCAAGGCTGCAGCTGTCACCACTGCTTTCAAGACATCACAGCTCGCCAACTACCGAGCTGGTGTGTTTACCACATAGCCATCCATTGAAATGGCTACTGATGTTTTCCACTCTCCTCCTCAGTTGCAGGTGCTGCCTTGTTCATCTATGATTCCATTCTTCTACTGTCAACGGAGGTCAGTGCTGCACAGAGGACATGATATTTGCAGCTTATTCACCTGTGTGATTATAGGTCTCCGAGAAAGTATACTGGTAACTTCCCTTCAATGAGATTCTACGTGTTATGATACTCAAGTGCTAATAGGAGCCCTGGACCACGATCAGTGATCACAACAATCTACCCGTTAATGAAGCTAATGGGTATTCTCTATTTTATGTGAGTGCCTCATTCCGTCATTCCTGTACCTCTAACTGAATAGACACACTGTAAAGAGGATTACTATATCGTTAGTATCACCTTAAATCTCACAACTCTATGCTCAACCCAGCTCCCAGAGCACATTTTTCCCAAAGTTACTTCTGCTGTAAGCCCCTGTTGTGGAACTGATCTCCTCGATTTATGCAAACTTTTTTCACAGGGGTAAATAGTCTTTGTGATAATGTTGGTTCAGTTTAACTTACTGAATAACATAGCTGTCTGTTGACCTTTTGGGCAATGGGAATGTGAGTGCATGAGCCTAGTATCATACTGTCACACCAATACCAAATTCGCAGTGCAATTGACATTGGCTACACTTCTATTATCAAAACAATTCTTGTACTGAGGTTGCGTGCCTTATATCGTCATGAGCACAAAGGTGACCCCCAAATAGGAGTAATTGTCGGGCTTCAGTACTAATGGCATCCTGCCATAACAGTAACACTTCTACTCTACGCCTTGATGACCAGTTAGTGTCCAGTCCTTTGAGTCAGGATGATTCCCTATTAACTTGTGTTTAGTCGAGCTTCTGGTATGCAGCACCTTTCGGAGACCCTATACTGCCTACGAACAGGTTCTTCCATTTAGAGCGCCATAGTCGCATTAATCGGCTTTGTTGCTGTCAATTCCAAGTATCCGGCAGTTGTGCCTTTCCCATTCCCTGGATGCTGGCAAGAAATTCCGCAAGGACTTTTGCAAGCTTTCTATCAGAAAAGTGGGCTCGTGCTCTGGTATGCCCCACACTTCAACCTATGTGATGTGGAGACTTACCTTATCTCATCTCCAGGATAATGAGGCTTGTGACAACAAGTATGTACACCAGGACACAACGTGTCTTGACTTGTCCTAATTTAATCTCAAACCCAGGCATTGAGGTGGTATTAATGCTGCGAAAGTTCTGCCAGGTACTCAGGAAAGAGAGACAAAATTCAGAAGCTTCGCTTTGGTTGGCAGTTGCAGAAATGCGACAGATTACACCTATTCTCTATGTTTTCTATCGTGATGGTGCCTTGTTATTCATTCCGTGAGTCACAGTCCCTTCTCAATCCCCTGGAACGTTCTTTGACAACTTCTTGACTTCACCCAGGATTTTCGGTGAGCATCCACTATGAGGTCTCTACTTCGGATATTATACCAACCACCATAATGGCAACCATATTCTCAGTGGTTATCTGTTTCGGGTGCATTTCAAAGATCCTGCCGCCGTCATCAACAATTGGCAGTATAGACTGGAGCTTGTAAGTCTTGTTCCCCTTCTCATACATCGTGTGCTATCCGACGACTCACAACCATACAGGTGGCTGTTACTTACATATCAAGTTTGCGTAAGCGGAATTGCGTCGTTGTCATCATTGAGCCTCACACCATGATGCTATTCAGGGGTCTCGTTTAATACTCAATATTCGTCAAGAAAACTGCAAACTAACAGGGAGCATGGTCCCTGCTTACATTTCGAGTCTGCGACTCAACTCTGAGCAAAGCCATGATGGAAAGCCTGGGTATGAGATGACCTCCCTGAATAGCACGACTTGATGCGTGCTGTAATACATGACTAGTCACTCTCCATATCTCTTGCAACCCATATCGTCGATTTTTCCCCCCAAAGTGTACACTAGAAATATGGTTCTTTCTTGAACGTAGTGATCCAGGTTTTGACTTCAATTACAAAGCTATGTATGGGAGACAGTCCCCCGATGTTGGTCATTCTATAATATCTCAGGGTAACACCGTCTTGCTCTCACCCATTGGTAGGGATCCCAAGTCACTACAACTGAACCTCAGCTATTTACATCATCTATCCCCGACGAAGCTTTCAGTGTCGCATAGTACTGATCTAGCATGGCCAAAGGCTCTTGATGCCTGCCATCGTCGTGCCTGCATGGTCACTCTTGAGATAGTTTCACAACCAAGCACTCGCGTGCTCGGTATGAGATAAAAGCTCAGACATCAATGGAAGTTAACTGGAACCATACAGGTGAAACCAAAGAAGCACGGGATGGAGACCCTGGCTGTTCGGCCGTCCCAAACGCGCATGTCCAAACCCACCTGTGACATCAATCACCCTAGTTGGTGACCGATCTTTGCGAGGTACCCAAAAGATCTGAGCATTCACCATATCAATGCCGGGCTCATAAGCATAAGTTCGATAATTCCCGAGAAACACTCCGGTCTCAGGTTCTCTGGCATTGAAAATGAGGTGAACGATGATACTGACACCTACGTGATCGACTGAGGGCACTGGTACTCCACTAGGAAATACAACGCTAAGTGCCTAGGCCCCTCATAATATCAGTACAGCTACAAACCGAGTATATCAGCTTCTGTCCGAAGCAAGTTTGCATCCTCTAAATGAACTGCATATCCAGACCCGGCCTCTGCAATTTGCTACTGGCACCCAGGTCTCGTGGCCTATGAGGATTGCCACCCCGATTAGCCCACACAAAGAAGCAACACCCAAAGATAGGGAAATATGAGCAAAGTCGGAGGGGCGGAAGGCTTTTGGGGAGATCTTAGGAGGTTCCATACTATTCTCCGTTTAGTACCTGCCAAGATCAGCTTCATCATGGAACATAAATAACATTGAGCATCACAAGGAGATAGATGGTTTACTATTTGAGCGAGAATCAAAGCTCGGCGTCCTCCAGTAAAAATATCAATGTATCTTAAGACCACTAGTTTTGTCCCTGAAACACTGAAAATGAGTTAGAAGATGATAAGTGCCGACAAGCTAGTCTGAATAAGTGGAAAATAAAAATATGCTTCTCCCAGCACTTCCACAGCTCACTTCTCAACTTGTTGGGATGGCTGTTGATGCACGCCACTGCCGTGCGCGCTCATATAAAATATACAAGTAGTCCTGTTGAGCGCATATATGGTCGATCCCTTCATAAGCTATGTCCGAGGCTGCAGTCATCACCGCCGTTTTCAAGGTATCACAAGTCAACAATTATCGAGCCGGTGCGTTTGGTACGTAGCCATCCATTGAAATGACCACTGATGTTTTCCACTCTCCTCCTCAGTTGCAGGCGCTGCCCTGTTCATCTATGATTCGGTTCTTCTACTGTCAGCCGAGGTCAGTGCACAAAGACATCATATCTGCTACTTACTCACTTGCGCATTTATAGGTCTCCGAGAAAGTATACTGGTAACTTCCCTTCAACGGGACGCTACTTATTGTGACACTCAAGTGCCAATAGGAGCCCCGGACCCCGATCAGTGGCCACAAGAATCTACCTGGTGATGAAGCTGTTGGGTATTCTCTATTTCATGTGAGTGCCTCCTTCCACTATTCCTGTACCTCTGACAGAATGGACGCAATTTGAAGAGGATTACTATATCGTTGGTATCATTTTAAACCTCGCGATTCTAAGCTCAAACCCGGCTCCCAGAGGACATTTTTCCCGAAGTTACCCACACTGTAAGCCCCTGTCATGGAATTGATCTCCTGGACTTATGCCAACTTTTTCACAGGGGTAAACAATCTTTATGGTAACATCGGTTTCGGGTTAACTTATTAAACAGCGTAGCTGTCTGTTGACCTCTTGGGTAACGAGAATGTGAGTGCGTGAGCCTAGTATCGTACTGTCACACCAATATCAGATTCCTAGTGCAATTGACATCGGCTACACTTCTATCATCAAAACAATTCTTGTACTGAGGTTGCGTGCCTTATACCATCATGAGCGCAAAGGTGACCTCCAAATAGGAGTAATTGTCGAGCTTCAATACTAATAGCGTCCAACCATAACAGTTACACTTCTGCTCTATGTCTTGATGACCAGTTAGTGTGTCCAATCCTTCGAATCATGATGATTCCCGACTAGCTTGTGTTTAGTCGAGCTTCTGGTACGCGGCACCTTTCGGAGTCCCTATACCGCCTACGAACGGGTTCTTCCATTTAGAGCGCTGTAGTCGCATTCATTGGCTTCATTGCCGTCGATTTCAAGTATCCAGCAATTGTACCTTTCCCGCTCCCTGGATGCTGGCAAGAAGATCTGCAAGGGCCGTTGCTAACTTTCTATCAGCAAAGTGGGCTCGTGCTCTGGTACGCCCTACATCAACCTATGTGATGCGGAGACTTACCTTATCTCCAGGATAACAAGGTTTGTGACAACAAGTATGTACACAGGTGACAGGAACACGGCGTGTCTTGATTCGTCTTAATTTAATCTCAAACCCAGGCTTTGAAGTGGTATTAATGCTGCGAAAGTTCTGCAATGTACTCAGGAAAGGGAGAAGAAATTCAGAAACTTCGCGTTGGTTGGCGGTCGCAGAAATGCGACAGGTTACTCCTATTCTCTATGTTTTCTACCGTGATGGTGCCTTGCTATTCATTCCGTGAGTCATAATCCCTTTTCAACCCCCGGAGCATCCTTTGACAGTGCTACGACTTGGCCAAGGATTTTCGGTGAGTATATGAGGTGTCTATACTAATCATCATGATGACGACCATATCCCCCAGTGATCAACTGTTTCGGATGCGCCTCAATGATCCTACAGTTTTCAGCGTTTTCAGCGTTTAGCAACATAGACTGGAGTCCGCAAGTCTTGTTCTTCTCCTCATACACCTCGCATCATGATCATCTGACGACTCGCTGATTACATAGATGGCTATTGCTCACGTACCAAGTTGGCGTGAGTGGAACTGTGCCATTGCCACCATTGAGCTTCCCAACATGATTCTATTTAGGGTTCTCGTTTGGTACTCAATATTCGTCGAAAAAATGGCAAACTAACAAGGAGCATGGTCCCTAATTACATCTCTACCTTGCGATTCAACCCCCAGCACAGCGACGACGAAAATCCTGGGCATGAGATGACCTCCATTCACATTGAGCCTTGATGCGGGGTAACGAATATGTCACTGGGTACTCTCAGTACCTTCAAGTTGCCACTTGCAACTCGTATTGTCGAGGTTTAAATGTGTACACTAAAATGTGATTCTTTCTTGAAAGTAATGATACAAGCCTAGGCCTTCGATTGTAAAGCTATGAGAAACAGCCTGCCAATGCCGATCGCTCTATAGATTCTGGTAACACCGCCTGGCTCTCACCCACCGGTAGGGTGCCCGCTTCAGCCGGGCCTCATACGCCCCTAAATGCCTGATGAAGCTTTCAATGCCACATAGTATCAGCCTAGCATGGCCAAAGGCCCTCAGTGCCTACTATAGTCGTGCCTGCATGGCGGTCGTTGAAACACCTTCACAACCGGGTACATCGCGAATTCAATACGGGATGAGAGCCCAGACGTCAACGGAATCTGACTCGAACAATATCGAACCTGAAGAAGCACCGGACGGAGATCCTGGCGGTTCGACTGTCCCAAGCGCGCATGTCCAACCGACCCGTAACAACAATCGCCCTTATTTCCAGAAATGAATGATCGAATCTGTCTTTGCAGGAGATCCGAATGATCTTGAGCGTTCACCGTATCAATGTCAGGCCCATAAGCATAGGTTCAATCATTCCCAAACAACTATTCAACCTTAGGTTCTCTAGCGTTGAAAATGAGGTCAACGAGGGCACTGGCACGGACGTGACGGACTAACCCGTATTTGATTAGGATACAATGTTAAGTGCTTAGGCCCCTTGTATTATCAATACAGCTACAGACCGATTATATCCGCTTTTGTCAAAAGCGAAGTTTCATCCTTTAAATAAACTTTACATCCAACCCCTGAAACAATCCCTCAATCCACCGCCTCATATTCGATTCATCTCCAACGACACTTTCACAATCCTGGCCATCCAGGCTAGGCAAACCACCAACGAACCCGGAACCAGGTAACCGCGTTCTGCCTCTGCCTCTTCCTCGGGCTACCATAGGCATCCCGAATCCCGTCACGAATCCGGATCCAGCGGAAACGAGGCCAGAAGTGAAACCAGAGCACGAAGAAGTCATGTGTACGCTGAGTTTAACGCATATATTTCTAGACCGTAGCGAACGCAATTTGTTCACGAGAGCTCGCCAGTCGGCTTCGCTCTCTGCTCCGGCGCCGTTAAATACCCGTTTGTCGACTGCGAGTTTAATGGTGAGGTGGCTGAGGGTGTAAGGGATAGTATCGAGGGCTTGTGTTAACCAAAAGAGAGGGTTTGGGATGTAGTTTGGGTATAGTGGGATGTAAGATTGGGTATATGCGTGATGTGTGGGTATATGTGTCGCGCTGGGGGTCAGGTTTGAGTTTGAGGTCGGGTAGACTTGAACACCGAGGCGGAGGTGCCATAGGTTTTTGAACGGTGAGAAGTCGACGCCCAGTCCCGGGGCTGGGTTGGTGCTCACGCTTGTGCCTGGGTAACCTAGAATAAAGGAGGTGTGGGAAGAGTCAGTAAAGGCGATACGAATGAAGGTTTGGGTGCCAAGGAAAGAAGAGTGTCGCGTGATGTAGGCAAACAAGGGATCAAGTACCCACCTGAAGTCGAGAAGCTCAATCTGTCATTGAGTTCGAGCATTTCCAGTCCGCTCGTGACGCCGCTGCGCATCAAAATCCCGCAGAGTTCGGATAGGTTGTCCAGATCCATGGCTGGAATCGAGAGCCGTTTGATTTGGTGTGGGTTCACAAGAGGCGGCGCCGCTTGGCCGGCTTCGTGATCATCACTGCTAGCGATGGGGTTGGAAGGATACAAATAGGAGGGAATGAAGAGGGCACGCAAAAGGTCAAGCGTATCCGAAGCTGATGGAACAGTAGTAGGATTGAACGTAGAACCTATGTGCAATGATTCTAGCCGTAGAGCGTGTGATGGGTGGGTAGTATGTGATGGACTGGCTGATGCCGGTGCCATCAGATAATCTTGATTTTGATTTTGGGTCCTCGAACCTAAGTTTAGATCCTCGGGGAAGGGCTTGGCGTGGGTGGAATGACGAGTGGGTTGGTTTTGCTTGGCAATGGGCTTCTTTTCGTTGCAGTCAAGAGGCGCGTAAGGGTGGGGGGAGGTGTCTCTCCGGGTTGGAGGTCTACCGCGCCGTGGAATGCGGGGAGCACTTGGCGAGGTGGATAGGAGCTTTACGTTACGCAGAGTGAGGTCAGTGATCGATCCTTGGACGAGTGTGGTAGTGAGATCGTGCAAAGAGGCTGGCGTATCCCAGGATATACCGCGGAGTTGGAGCGCCTGGAGGGAAGGACACGTGAAGAGAAAGTTGAGAGCGCTGCGGATATCTCGTGGGATGAGATGCCAGGCGACTTTGGGACCGTCTTGGAAGACGAGATCGAACGACTGCAGGTTGAGTTTTTCGAATAGCATGTACAATGCCCGGGAAGGGGTTGAAAAGAACCATTGCGGGCCGTTAAGGCTGTCTCGCAATGTATAGTACTGCTGAGACTTGGGGTTGCCCAGACCAAGGGTACTGAACAGAGCGTCGTTCTGGGATAGAGAGAAATCTGTCGATGGGAAAAGTCTGCCATCGATAATGGAGAGGCGCTTAATGTGAGGCGCGAGTGAAGGAGCCATGGAGAGGAGACGATTGAGTTTGATGCATGCGTTTGCGTCGTGTGTCTCAGGTTCTATGTGCCTTTCAACGCTAGGTGCACTGCGCGAAGAAAAAACATAAGGAGACAGAGATTCTGAACGAGGTCCGGATTGGACATCTTCAAGTTGATTATGGGTGCGGGACGCGAGAGAGTAGGATCGAGGGGAAAGGACTGTGGCTGGTTGCCGCGGCTGAGGTAGAAGAAAGACGTGGCCGAAGAGAAAGCCACGGGCAATGGGGAGAAAGACAGAAGAGACAAGAGCGCAAGCTCTGAGTGAAGAGATGTCATTGTCATCCTGAAGGTAGGAGAGAATAATCTCGAGAATTTCCGGTGGAAGAAAAGTGGTCATATCGTTCTCTTTAAGATTCCGGATACAGAGTGCAGACTTTAAGTAGGGGTCGTTAAAGTAGATCCGAGCGGACTACGTAAAGGACACATTGTGGGGTAGCCACACACCAGCGCCAAGCACACGATGCTGGATCTGGTTTCAGGAGGTCTGAGAAAGAGCAGAGGCGCATGACCGTGAAGAGAATGAAAACTGAATTTCACAGCTGAGCTAGCGAGGAAAGCGGGCCGTGAGAGGAAGACGGGGAATGGGCGAGCGGAGTGTGTCAGGTTGGGGCGGAGAACATATGTGCGTGCAACATGCCATTCTCCTGCCGAACAGCTAGCATTCATACCCGTTCCATCCACTATGTTCATCCTCTACATCCCCGGCGCTTTTGGGGCGGTGAGGGTGAACGATGGGCTGGGTGATGATGAGCCGCGCACGGGCCCGAGAGTGACAATCCACAGACACAATTCGCACGTGTGAACTTGTCCACAACGTCGATTCTCTGCTCAGCGTTGTCCTTCTGCCGTCCTTCTAGCCGTCTCCCTGCCTCAGGGCAATCCTCTGTTGCCATTTGCCGACGTTTTCCAAGATAGTTGACAGCAATTCAAGTCTGAGCGGCGCTGGGATCGGAAATTCGCATTTTGAGTCGGAGTGAGTTTTCGTAAACATCCACCGCCTCCCCCACTCACGTCTCACTCCCCCCTTCATCTTACAACAATCATGATTCCAGGTCAGAGTTGTCTATGGCTACTATCACAGAGCAGCCCAAGCCACCGGCTGCACAGGATCATCCCTATCCTCCAAACGTAGTCCCCTATCCCCAGCCCTACTCTCCGCCCTTTCCTCCACCGCCGCCCGGCTATCCCCCTTTCTTCTCTTACCCGCCCCCGACAGACGCCGCGCACACAGAAAACGGCCAGACTCCAGTGCCACCCCCGCCCTACATGATGGCTTTCGCTCCGTCGGGCATGGTCTATGCCTACCCCACTCCCCAGGGTGCAGGTCAGTCCTACACCGCCCTTGTTTGGTAGTCTTCAGCTCACATCTCCAGCTTTTCCGCCTTCAGCCAATTCTGCCCCTCCAGCACTCGTCAAGCCGAAGCGAAAGCAAGTCAAAATGGCCGTACGTCGTACCACATCGTTCCCCCAACAATGCGCCTGATTGTAGACTTTTTCTCGTTACCTCTGCCACTTAGTGTACAAACTGCGCTGCTGCTTGTAAGCGCTGCGATGAGAGTCGACCATGTGAGCGTTGCATAAAATACGGCATGGCAAACACCTGCGTCGATGGACAGCGAAAAGAGCGCAAGAAGGGCATCAAACGCGGTCCCTACAAACGCAAGAACAAAACCTCAGACACTCCGGGCGCATACCCACGTGCGTATATCCTCTCTTTCTACATCTTTAAACACAAGTAAACTAAACGCACAGCCGAATGGTCACCAGCGGGCCAACCACCGCCTTCAGCAGCACCTCCAACGGCGCTCCCTGTACCACATCAATTCCCACCCCCGGAAGGCTTCTATCAAGTTTATTATGGACCTCCAGGTCCATTTATTGCACACCCACCAGACGCACAACAAAACCCAGATGGGTCCCCGGCACAACCGCCTCCTCCACCCCCATTACCGCACCACCCGCCTCATGTGGGTGTGAATGGGCAACCCGCGATGTTGCCCCCGTATTTTTATGCCGCATACCCACCGTTCTCGCATTACCCCCCAATGTTTCCTCCACCTGGATTGCCGCCTCCACCTCCGGGAACCCAGCCGCCACCTCAACAACCTCCGGCCCAGCCCACGCAGGGGGGGGAGGTTCCTTCCGTGCAACAACCCGTATCGTCGTCGTCGGCTTCGAACGTTGGTGATGCTGCGAAGAAGAATGGGGAGACGGTTAACCAGACCCCACCAGTGACGGCTGCTGGTACGGAAGGTGGTGTCTCTCCTGACCCTGGAGATGGTGGTGTTGCTGCTACGATTAATGCGAATATTAATTCTGGTGTTGGGACGAAGAAACGAACGAGGGGTGGTACTGCGAAGGCTGCTAACGGTGTGAATGGAGAGCCGAAGGCGAAGAGGGCGAAGATGACGAGGGCGGCTGCGAAGGATGGTGGGGTGAGGCAAGAGGAGGTTGAAGGGGATGGTGTTGGGGAGAAGGATGCGGATGCGGAGGGGGAGGTTGTGGATGTGAATGAGAATGGGAGTGGGAATGAGAGTAGTGCTTGAGGGATTTTGAGGAGTGTCTTGGGTTGTGATATGTGAGAGGCTGAGAGAGGGAGGGATTAATTTGTGTGCTTGTACGCGTTGTATTGAAAGCATGTGAGTAGGGGTGTGGTTCTTCGTTGCCCCAGTTAGCATGCGTACTCATTTTCGAGGTGTATGTCGCCCTCTCCTTCGATAGCTTCTCGTCGGCCTTTGGCATCGCTTGTCGTTTTGGTTCCTTGGAGTTGTACGCATCGTCATTTCTAGAACTATCTGCAATCTTGCGTCTTCGTCTTCTCATGACAACATCCAATCTTAACGCCAACCTTAACCTCGCGATGCAAGTCAAGCCGGTAGACGCGGATGCTCATCAATCGGACGATGTGTTCTTACGTCAAATAATCCAGCTCCTCTCACCCCTCGCTGTTGCTGCCCGATCTCCTTTTTACCCTCATCCACTTCTCCTTCCTATTTCCGTTCAATTGTGCCTGGACTGCGCCTTATTTTATCTTGTCTGCTCCCATGCTATGCTCCCGTCTTTATGCTGCCTTGTGTTGTTCTATCTCTCGCGTTTGCATTATTTGTTGTACTTAATTTCTCTGTATGATCCCCGCCTGGACGTGGTGATGGTGATGGTGGTGGTGGTTTGCGCTACCAATTACCTTCACCAGAACTATGACTATGTTTTATGCCTTAATTTCTATTAACTCGTTTCACCTGTTTCTGCTGTATTATTTCTCGGACCATCCCTTTCTCCGCCTTGCTTTGCATACCGGTAGGGTTGCAGAGCTACTTGGAATCTTGACTTGGTTCTTTTCTTATGTCGCCTTGGTTCTTGCTTCTCTGGATGCTTATTCGTGTTTCTCTCTATACTTCTATGTGTTGGTTTTTACCGGACTTGCCCGACTGTTACAAACGTTGGTAGATGAGTGGTACCTATCTTTGTGACCTACGGTGTGTTAGGTGGAGTGGGAGGGGGCGGTCCTAGGTGGTACCATTTTCCTTCCCTTTGTACACGGCCGGGAGCAGTATTTCTTGTGTTATGACTACAGAAAAGTTGATGAAAAACAAAATTGTGTTTGTTAGTGTGGAAAATGAAGAAAAAGGCATTAAATACATTTTATTATACTTGGTGATGTGCAAAGCCAATAAAGGAGATGCCAGTAGTGATGCACATCCAGCCTGGCTCATGGGCGCACGAGGCACCGGAGTTTGAAAACTGCACCAGGAAAGGAAATCAACACCACAGCTTCCCACACTTGAAAAATACGATGCCAACCCAAGTCTTACTTGCACCTTACCACACCCCCACCACCGACCAACCTACATCTTCTACGCACCCCCTTCGCATCCTTATCTCCTTTCGTATAAAGCCTTGAAAAGAACAGTCATGGATGTGGATATGAAAAACAAGGAGGATCATGAGGATAAGGGTATTGCCCCACCTCTTGGAGGCTTGAGGGACCGTGACCGCGAGAGAGACAGGGAGAGGGAAAGGGAGAGAGATAGGGAGTATGATAGAGATAAGGAGAGGGATAGGGACCGTGAGCGGGATCGTGACCGTGATTACGACCGTGATAGGGACAGGAGGGACAGAGAGAAGGAGAGGGACCGCGACCGTGATAGGCGAGACTCTCGTATGTGTTTATTCCGTTTTACGGGCAGGTTTATGCCTAATTTGTCATTGTAGTTCGTCCTGGTCGACGTGCGGGTGACCACTGGGAGCCGGACAGGCGGAATGGTGAAGTGGGTGCACAATTTTCCGTCTTGACTCCAACAATCTGACAAATACTTTTTTTTTTGTGGATCCAGAGGAGGAAACGGTCGAGGAGTCGGACGCGTTCGCGCTCTCCACGTCGTCGTTCGATTTCTCCACGCCGCAGGCGCCGTTCGAGGTCGAGGAGCCGTTCGCGCACTCGCTCCCGAAGCAGGTCTCGCAGCCGTGATAGGAGAGGCGGCGATGCTTTCTCACGGTCTCTTGGCGGGCCTATGAACGCCGACCACGAAGAGGCTGTTGAATTCGCGAAAATTAGCAAGAGAGAAAATCGTGTCTATGTCGGCAACCTCAGCTATGACGTCAAGTATCGGGATCTCATTGAATTCATGCGGGGAGGTGGGTTTGGGCGAATTATCCGTTTTCTGTGTTCCTTTGTCGATAAAGGTGTTGTGCGAGGAGAGGTGTTTCTGGCTGTTTGCCTGCCTCATGAGAGGGGGTGGGACAGATGGTGGCGCGATGCGATGCCTATGCTACTCTCCTGATTTTTTGATTGTTGATGAGGGGTGGCACGGTTGTGTTTTTTTATTTGGCATCCGGCGATTTGAGCGCACGCACGCACTCGCACGTCTTCGTCTTTCCGATGAACTGGGAGCTTTGGAGAAGAGCTTGTGGGGAGGAAGAGATGAGATATGGTGATTGATTCTATGCGTCCGTTGAGTGGAGAGGAACACCTTTTTTCGCAACACACTCCTTTTTTGATGGAATTGGTCGAGTTGTTGGCAGGATATTGATGGGAGATTTTGGTTTGGCAGCTGGTGAGGTGCTCTTCGCCGAAGTACTTGTTACACCGACCGGTGTTTCGAAGGGATGCGGGTATGTCATCGTTTCGTTATTGGAGTAGCGTTACGTGCTGATAATATTTGCAGGATCGTCGAGTTTGCCTCTCAGGAAGATGCGCAGCGAGCTATTCGTGAGTTGTCGGAACAACCGCTCCTTGGCCGACCGGTCTTTATTCGAGAGGTCCATTCCTGTCCGCATTTAAAATGTTTCTGTTGGCTGATCGACATTATATTTTAGGATCGCGAAAACGAAGCTCGTTTCGGTGCCACCCCTGTTCCGGGCAAAATTGGTATGGCAATGGCTGGGCAAGGCCTTAATGCACAACCCCCGCCTCGCCCGGCTTCGCACAACTTCTTTGGCAGTAATCAAAATCCTGGGAATCAGCTCTATGTTGGCAATGTAAGTGTCACAGTAGAACCACAGGCGTTTGGTGATGGGTCTAATCGCGTTGTCTAGCTACCTTATCAAGCTGGCTGGCAGGATCTTAAAGATCTTTTCCGTAATGCTGGTAATATTATCCGTGCGGACATTAACATTGGTGCGGATGGTAGGCCGAAGGGTTCCGGCACAGTCGTGTTCGAGACCGTCAAAGATGCACAGCAAGCCATCAGTGAGACCCTTTTCTATTTTTGAGGACACTGCTAATTTGCGACGTAGACATGTACAACGGCTATGAATGGTATGGCCGTACGCTCGAAGTCCGCGAGGTAAGAATCGACGGCGGTCTCGAACAGGTCTAGATTTTGACTTTTTTTTGTCGCATCCAGGATCGCTACGCTGGCCTCTCTGGCGGTATGGGTTTCCGAGGCGGATTCCGAGGAGCCCCCCGTGGGTTGCGAGGCTTCCGTGGAAGCTTCAGAGGAGGATTCCGTGGTGGCTTTGGCGGTGGTGCTGGCCGTGATTTCTCCAACCAAGAATTGTATGCTGATTACAATGGGCCTGATTCATCAGGTGGTCCGAGTGGACCTGGTGGAGGCGGTTTGAGAATGGATCAGTACGGTGGTGGATACGGCGGAGGAGGATATGGTGGATACGAACCGGAACCCAGTCAGCAGATTATGGTCCGAAATGTGCGTGGTGAATTCTGGTTTCTTGGAGGAGTCTGCTGACGTGGGTCGCATTCTTTTTACAGCTGCCTTGGTCGACCGCGAATGAGGATTTGGTCGAGTTGTTTGAGACAACAGGCCAAGTGGAGTTGGCAGAGATTCTTTTCGATGGAACCCGTTCAAAGGGATGCGGTGTTGTTCAGTTTGCGCAAATTGCGGAAGCTGAGACGGCGATCGCTAAATTCCAGAGCTATGTGTATGGCGGCAGGCCTCTGGGTGAGTGGACACTTGAAAAGTGTGATTTGAAGGAAGATATACTAATAGATGGCTTGGCCATTGTCAGATGTTCGCTTCAACGATCGTTGGCATACGTTCACGCCCACCGCTGCAAAAGGAGGGCAGATCGCTCCTATGCAGGCCGACGGCGTCTAGTTAGCTGCTCTTTGAGGAATCCGGCTTTCGTTTGTACATTATGGTTTTTCCTATCGTTGGCCTTGCTTTTCCTTCTATCCCACCTCTACTCATCGTCTCTCTGTTTCATTTGGTATATGAAATTTTGGTATGTTTTAACAAAATATAGTGTTTAATGAAGACACCCAACGGAAGAGCATGGGGGGCTCGGACTGCTCCGACTACTCGGAGGAGATTGGCCAAGGAAACGTGACGATTACGGAGGGCAGATATTTGAAAGAGACCGAGAAATGGCCGAGACGGCTGGGTGAAAGAAGAGAAAGACAAGGATGATTCACATGTAAAGATGGAATCGACTGCTGAGGAGGAATCGAACGTGGCTGGACAGGGGGTAAACGTCGGGAGAGCCAGCCAATGGGAGCGCGGCAGAGAGCACGCCGACGCTGATGTTAATCAGCCTTCCATAACGGGCAAAGGGCAGGGATTCTTCTGGATTCCTAGAGGGATATTATTATCAAGGATAATTTATTAAATGCGCCGCTAGCTGATCTCGTCCATCACTCCCAGTTTTTCAGCTCTCCAGATTCATTTTAGATTCCCCCTATTCTCATCCTTTTTAACCCTGTCTCACTTCCCCTCTTACATTCCCACAACCATGCCCTCTTCATCCCCCGCTACTTTTGACTCCTTCTCAGAACCCTACACTCGTCAGGCTGACGAGTCGTCGCTCGACGTCGTCCGCGCTCATATACACGCCCTTGAGCAGCAACACAGACAGAACGGCATCCCACTTTCTGGCCGTATTATCCACGTCTGCCACGATCTCCCTATCATTGCCACCTACAAACCTACCACCTGTACCAACGGCATCCCCAGTCCTCCCGCAACTCCCCCTTCCAAGGCAGCCGACTTTGTCGTCTGCGAAACCCCTTCCGGTCCAACATTGAAGTCCTCTCTTGCTGGGGCGTCGTCGTCGTCAGCGGTGTGGGGACTTGCACCGCGTTATGGACATGCTGCGATGATCTCGGGTATCCGGTCGTTGTCTGCGACGCATGAACAGGTTATTATTGGATGGACGGGGGACATCCTCTGCGCGGGCCCGAACGAGAAGATTCCTACCAATGCCATTACGGTCGAGGATAGGATTGTGTATGAGGACGCGCTCAAAAACTACACGCCGAAGGAGAGTGATCCGGATGATGACAGGAAGACGACCTATGTTCCCGTATGGTTAGATGACAAGGTTGCGCATGGGCACTATGATGGGTATTGCAAGCAGAGTGGGTAGTCAAGTTTCATTCTTCGCTTGGAGTGGGTGCTCATGGGGTTGGGTGTGTAGCGCTTTGGCCATTGTTCCACTACTTGCTCTGGCAAGACGTCGCTACGGAATACGCTTCTGCTGATCAACACTATCCGTACTACGAGTCCGCCAACGCCGCCTTTGCTCAGAGGATTGCTGAGATCTATAGACCTGGCGACCTCATCTGGGTCCATGACTACCACCTACTCCTGGTTCCCAAGTGCGTGATGACGTTTCAACTTTTGGAGTTCCAATATGACCTAACATGATCCAATGTCTGATGTCATATTCAGGCTTGTCCGCGAGTCTATCCCTGATGCTGCTCTTGGCCTATTTGTCCATACCCCATTCCCGAGCAGTGAAGTCTTCCGATGCCTACCTCGTGAGTCCACTCCAATACCGATGTGGAGGGAGCGATGTTAACGATTTTAGGCCGAAAGGAAATACTTGACGGCATGCTCGGCGCAAATTTGGTGTGCTTCCAGGTCCGTTTGATCTTATTCCTTTTGTTGCATTCTTGTGTATTCTGATATTTCGTCTTGCCCTCTGTTCAGACTTATTCCTACTCTCGACACTTCATCTCGACGTGCATTCGTGTGTGCGGCTACGAGACTACATCGCGAGGGATTGATGTCGATGGACATGTGACCGCGGTGTCGCATTGTCCTGTTGGAATCGATGCCGACAGAGTGGCTCGCGACATGTGAGTATTTATGATTTCTGTAATTAAGCACCCACACCTACGCCAAGGGGTGGTGTTGATGGTATGACGTCACGAGGGCGATTATGCTTACCCTGTGATCTAGCGAACGGCCTGGCATTCAGCCTAAGCTCGAAGCTTTGCGCACGTTGTACGAGGGAAAGAAGATCATTGTTGGACGTGACAAGCTTGATGTTGTCAAGGGCGTTATTCAAAAGGTACGTACTGATCGCCATCACACTCTGGAATGGAGGGCGATGTTGACGCTGTTCCTAGCTGCGGGCGTTCGAGAAGCTCCTTCAGGATTATCCTGAATGGATTGGTAACGTTGTCATGATCCAGGTGACATCGCCTGCATTGACAGATTCGCCTAAACTTGAGAGACAAGTCAGCGAACTTGTTTCGCACATTAACGGAGAATATGGAAGTCTAGACTTTATTCCCGTTCATCATTAGTAAGTGTCTCTACCGATGAGTCCCTGAAACGTGCGGCAGGTCTGATCAATATTTAGCCACCAAACACTGAAGAAGGACGAATTCTATGCTCTCCTAAGTGTTGCCGATCTAGCGGTCATTACCCCTCTACGTGATGGCATGAACACTACCAGTATGGAGTTCGTCATTGCGCAGGAGAAGACGAACAAGAGTCCAAGCGTGCTCAGCGAGTTTATGGGCATCAGCAAGAATATGGAAGATGCACTCCTTGTCAACCCCTGGAATCTCGGCGTAGGTGTTCCTCCGTTCCCAATCCCCCACGTCTCCGACCTACCCCCTCTTCCCACGCATAAATTTGGAACTAACGGATGTTGCGTTTTTGTCTCCTTTGACAATTTGTAATTACGGCGTTTTAGGAAGTGGCAGCTGCAATCAACAAAGGGCTTCTGATGTCGCCGGCCGAAAAGGCGGCTAGGCACGCGAAATTATACAAAGTTGTTACGACACATACCTCTCATTCTTGGGCATCGATTCTTGTCAAGCAGCTGCTTGGGCAACTTGGACGACAGGGCATGGCGCGACGGACCCCGTATATTCCTAAGGACCAGCTAGAGGGGCTGTATGCGTCGGCGAAGAAGAGGTTGTTCTTGTTTGATTATGATGTAAGCATTGCTGATTATCGCTTGGCTGCTTTTCCTGACCTTGCTCTGTTTTTTTTCTTTTTTTTACCTCGCTCTTGCGTGTCACGCTCTATTGCTCTACCCTTGGTATGGCTATAGGGGACGCTGTCACCAATTGTGAAGACGCCGTCGATGGCAGTGCCCTCAGAGGCGACGTTAGAGGCGCTGGAGAAACTTTCGGCTGACCCTAGGAATGTAGTATACATCATTTCCGGGCGTGACCAAGCGTTCTTGGACTTGCATCTGGGACATCTCAAGAACATTGGCTTCTCTGCGGAACACGGTGGTTTCGTCAAGGAGCCCGGCAGCGGTGAATGGAAGAATTTCACGAAGAATTTGGATATGAGCTGGATGGCGGAGGTCGAGGAGATCTTCAGGTACTATACCGAGGTGCGTGGTAATTCCTTGGTGAGATGACCTTGCGATTGATCCGATGCGAGTAGAGGACGCAAGGAAGCCATGTCGAGATGAAGAAGAGTTCTATTACCTGGCATTATCGCGCTTCAGATCCTGAGTGGGGGTGAGCGCGAAATGGCATGATACTCGGTGGTGATGCTGACGGGATCCGCTACTAGACAATTCCAATGCCGACAATGCCAGGATTTGCTCGAGAACAACTTGGCGAAGAAGCGACCAATAGAAGGTGTGTTGTTTAGTTGAAATGTCTTCTGGATGTGTTGCGGTTTTAACAGAATATCCTACAGTGATGGTTGGCAAGAAGAATCTCGAGGTTAGACCGATCGCTGTGAACAAGGGCGAGATTGTGAAGAGGATTCTCTATCTCAATCCCGACACCGAGTTCATCTTCTGTGCCGGTGACGACAAGGTCAGTTGATCTGAAAGACATGTCAACACCCCAGCCCACACTCACTTTATCTTAGACTGACGAAGACATGTTCCGCGCTCTCCTCCTCTTCCAGCCCGGCCAGAGGGATTCTCTTTTCGAGGCACCGTTATCGGTAACTCTCATCGATAACAAGGACGCGCAGCCTGTGAATCTGCGAATCAAGCCCGAAGCAGTATTCACGACTGCCGTTGGACACGGAAGCAAGAGGACACTAGCGAGCTGGCATGTTACCACGCCACAAGAAATTGTGGAACATATGTTGGACCTCGTAAGGATCCCGCTGACAAATGGGGTTGCCGATGATGGCGTGAAGCTATGAGGGTACGGCGCGGTAATTTTTCGAACTCGACTGGTGAAAAGAGCGGAATATGTTATGATTGGTTTCGAGTCTTGCACGCAATCATTTCCTTGTTGGCCTTTTTTCTTTTGGCTTGCTCATTCTATGGTGTTTCGCTTTCGTGTTATGGGCTGCAATCGTTTGTCGTTATTGAATCTTGAAGTTATGTTTCTCTTAGGTCGTTACAATAGAGCTTTCGGTGCAATACGGATATTGGTGGAGTGAAAGGTGTCCAGGGTCTGCTATCGTTATCAGGACTCGAGGTACTGTATAGTGTGCACAATAGCCCATTTACATCCTATGGTACCTACGATACGCCTGAGAGCACAAAGTTGGAGTGGATACCCGTGGGATTCATCGAAGCATGATCTTGCCTTGCACAACCAGAGGAATCACCTGGGGGCCGAGGAACACTCGTCAGCTGAAGAAATCATTGCAGCCGGAAAAACGATCCTATTGAAGAACTGGCAAGCTCAAGCTGGATCAACGACTTTGATATTGACGACGAAAGAAATCCGCAATGAGTGTCTCTCAGTGGAGTGACTGGAGCAGCCCAAATCTCTCAGGAATAAGCTCTCAAGCATCATAAATGCTGTCTGTGGAGATATCAGAGATGCAATGCTCGTCCCCAGGGTTGAGGAGAGCATCAAGGCTTATGAGGTTAGCCTCTTGCAAGACACCTATTGACTTGATTTTCTTAACTGACGTTCAATTTCGGGTCACCCCCGAACGCCCAATCAACAAGTTGAGAAACCCGAAAAGTACTTAGTAAGAAGAGTTCTGCAAGGCGACGGGTGATTTGAATGCTCGCCCGTGCATTATCAGTGACTGTAGATCAGGGGTCTCGGCAAGGATCTGAGATCAGGTATCCTAAAACTCAGCCATTGAGCTTGAGGTCATCTATAGTAAGAGAGTTCTGCAAGGCGACGTGCGATTTGAATGTTCACCCATGCATTATCAATGGCTGCACTGACCAGGGTTCTCTGCGAGGATCTGAGATCAAACATCCTAAACTCAGCCATCATGCGAGCTCGAGGTCATCTATAGTAAGAGAGTTCTGCAAGGCGACGTGCGGTTTGAACGTTCGCCCGTGCATTATCAGTGGCTGTAGATCAGGGGTCTCGGCAAGGATCTGAGATCAGGTATCCTAAAACTCAGCCATTGAGCTGGAGGTCAATCTCAAGAGGTCGTCAAAAACGCAATTCGGTTTACCAGGTCTACCGGTCGGGTCCTGGGAAATTCCCATTTTGAGAATGAGCCAGGAGGCCAGAGTCTGGCGCCTAGCTGTCACCCAGGGAAAACCACGAGCTTTTGAAGAAGTGCGATAACCTTGCATGTAGTGAGCATAACAATCACCTGAGACCAATCAGGATCGGTAGCCGGTGTAGAGGGTGCCGAGGGTTTTATTTAGGATTTCAAGTCGTTACATAACTCGAGACGCCATATGTATTTTATCACAGAAATAGAATCGGTACATTAATCGGTAGGCATGGCCAACTCAGAGACCCGATTCGAAAACAATAAGGGATACCGATTTCAATTTGATATTGTCTCGAACAACCTGTATCCCTTATTGTTTTTGAATCGGGCCTCTGAATCGTTACCTGCCTCGATTAATGTATCAATTCTGTTTCTGCGATAAAATATACATGACATATCGAGTTATGTAATGACTTGAAATCCTATATAAAACCTTTGGCACCCTCTAGACTGGCTCACGATTCTGATTGGTCTCAAGCAAATAGGTCTTTGGCCTGAGGCCTGAGATCTAAGATCTCCCGACGGGTAGACCTGGTAAACCAAATTGTGTTTTTGATGATCCCTTGACCAGGTCTGCTGGTCAGGTCCTGGGAAATTCCCAATTTGAGAAGGCCAGGGATAGCAGGAGTCACATTAGTGTCACAGAATCAAAGCCACTGAGATCATGCTCATGTTATCACATGAGTGGCAAAGCTGCACTTAGATGTGTACAAGTACTATACTACCCCACTGCTTTGGTGTGCCCAGGGGTTTCGGTGGTCACGCTTTTGTCACATATGCTGAAGGCTGCCATCCTGAAACTCAGATGATGGAATCATGACATGTATTTAGTACTTACCTAAGTCAATGGGGCTATGCACATGAGGTGGATAGACCACCTGACTCTTGCATAGGAAGGTCCCACATGTGGTTCTGAGGTGATTCTGAATCAAGAGACACAATCAAGAGACACAATCAAGAGACACAATCAAGAGACACAATCAAGAGACACTAGAAATGCCATGGGCATGGCATATTGGCCAGCCTGATAAACAGAATTGGATAGTAGTTTGGTGGTTGTGACAGGACTGAGAATCATCTCTTGAGGATGGGTGCCCATTACACTGGAGTCCAAAGTAGTCCCATTCTTTTCTTCAGCTGATGGAATGGAGCACAAAATCAAGACCTATAAGACTGACAGGTAAGTGATGCTGGTGAAACAGGCCTGCCTTAGGGATGAATTGACAAAATGGGACATGTGATGGGATCATTATATTCATGCTCTGAACCAGCATTGCCTGGCAAGTCATGACAATGGGCTAAAAATCAATTTTTGTCCTACTCCAGCTATAAATTCCAAAAAAAGGCAGAGGTTGTCAGTGATGGCACAGGCCCCCTTCTAATTCCTATAGAGCCTGCATCTGGAATCAGACAAATTTTGGTGGATTCCAGCTGTCAGGATAGGGGAGAAAACAGACATATGGGGCCCAGATTTCCTAAAATTTGGTAGGGTTAGATCCCCTGTGGATGGACAGGCCATGATAAAGAAAAATAGGCTGGGTCCTGGTAGGACAAATAGCCTACAGGTTAAGTGCCCTTGTTGTGATGGGCACTCCTGTATTCAGTCCTTTGGGATGTTATGAACCCTCAAGACAACTACTGCTGCAATGTTATTTATCATGTACTAGTCCATGAGCTTGGACTTGACAGCACCTCCCACTACACCACCCAGGACACCAACAACACAGTTAATGAGTCAACACACTACTGCAATGCTGCCTTTACCAATCATCACCTCCCTGGCCATGCATCTCTCTTCTCCAAAGACTGGCTGATGCCAGGCCCTCTGTTCTACTCTACTGACAGGATGATGACAGAAATCTTATGCATCACTTGGGAGAATGCTCCCTTCACCCATGTCTTTGACCCCAATGGGCTCTACATACAAACCATCCACAATAATTTTGACTCTGCCTGGGCCCATGGTTGGAAGATGATTCCCTATGCTGGAGAACTGATAGTATTCTTACATCCTTACATGATGTACCCACCTGAGGTTGTTCCACATATTATCAAGTACAAAGTCACCCATAGACTCTACTTTTGAGAAGTGGAAGTCTATCACCTGGACCCTAACTCTGATGACCCTCTGGCCATTCCTCCCCAATGCACACAACTTCCTCCATTATTCTCCATTGACTCCAACATCCCCAGCATAGATGAGTCAGAACCTCTGCAGCTTGCAGTCAATCCTCCACCATATCTGCCACCCTACATCACTGGAGACATATCCTCATCCTCATCATCATTGCTGCACCACAGCTTAATTATCATCCATGAGTCAGACTCTTCTGACTCACCCTCTCTGACAGGGAACTTCACTATCCCCAGCTCTACCTTGTCCCCTGACTCATATACCTCCAACTCTACCAATGGATGCCTTCATTCTGACATGGACTTGTAACCTAGCCTAGTAAACAGGTCCTTTCTTACTTCTTGCTACAGACTCCTTACCTGTTGATTCTGTCTCTGATTTGAACTTTGATCTGAACTACTAGTTTCCTTAATGGTCTCTATTACTATTTCTGACTTAGTTTCTATTCTTGCATCTCTCTGCTCCATAGCTATGCTTCTATTGACTCTTGGACACATGGCACTACTTCATCATAGTTACCATCTACAGACCTTAGAAGTAGAGCTTAAATAGCTGCCCATGTACTGGAAGCACAAGCTTCCTATATTCTC
>JAEUWN010000780.1:0-76166 GCA_018524465.1 Podaxis pistillaris
CATGTAAGGCTAGTTAGTGACGAAAGTTAGACCATGTCCTCCTGGGCTTCCGTACTGCGCCCAATAATGATCAACAGGGCCTATTTGCGATTTTGCACACACAGCACGAGCAGACCCTTAAGAGCCTGTTCAGCAACGAGTTGACCTGCCCAAATCCAACCATAAACCCTAAGGCCCCTCTCCAGGCACATACGTCTTGTGACAAATAAATTAAGTATCTAGCTTCATGCTCCTGTACTTACGTATCATTTGAACGAGTCTTCGGACCACGCCAATACCGCATGTAACATCCTGGTTCGTGCCGTGAGCCTAATGGTGCAACCCAAAGGTCGATTCTGTCCCTGGCTTCCAAAAGCGTGACACAGTTTGTCGCAATCCCAATCCTCCCAGTAAGAAGCAAGCCGTATCTCGTCCCATGGTGACATTGTTAGCACTTAATGAACTCTTTCCTCCTTCCGCCAGGTATACTCGCCCTAACACCTTCTGTCATTGAGATTCCCGAGTATCAACTCAGCGGGTCTACTGTACGTTGGGGCTGATTTCAAGCATATGTAGATCACTTAGATACGTGAATGGTGACAATACGAGGAAACTAAAGCTGGCTGACGGACTGGGGACATACCTAGGGTGAAGAATGGCTTGGCGTGTATCATAATCTATTCACGCAACTCTAAAGCTTCAAACTCTAAAGTCCAGGAGTGCTTTCGCGACCGAGGTTACAGCGACCCGTACGGAGTTCGAACAACGTGTGATTAATGATTGATGATTGACAGCTAGGTGACATGGTTACAGTACTTGTGGTCACCATTTGGCCATTTGTTATACCAAAACATGGTTAGCGCACCCCTTGCCAGCTTTCGCAGTGAAATGCAGCGTCTTTTGCTCAGGCTCTCTTCAACTTCTGCGGACTGGAGATGAATTGGACATCGAACTATGGAATGCCCTTCGAATTCGTTTAATTCGCCCAATACAAAGGATACCGGGTTCTTTACCTCATTGGTTGTTAGCTGCTATCCGGTTACCCAACGACCAAGTTCAAACGCCATGCCGGATGGCTTCGCAAGCCGCTTACCCACCTGGCTCCGGCGTTCTGTTGGGTGCCCCTGACTATTCGACCCTTCATTCTTGTCTCTCAAATCTTCCCAGCCCTTGACCCCATCCCATCCACCCTTGCCCATCTGCTTCACCACTTGGCCTCACTCCAATGACTGATGCACCTTGCCATATACAAAAAGCAGGCGAATAGCATCCCCTTCCGGCGTGTTCTACTTTTGCTTTTCTTCTTACACCATCACACCGCGGCCGGGATTTTCATCTATCTCAACCTACGCTCAGTTCGATTGAAAACCTAGACGCCCCCCACAGCTTATTCTTTCCCATTGGCGTAAAAGAGGGTCCATATCATGACAATACCATCCGGCGTTTCGCTTGGTTCCCCAACTCGCGAGCCTTGCGAGCCTCTACCCCTGGCCATTGGAGTACCGGCAAACGAGATGCCAGTCCCGAGCGAGAGAAAGGGAGAAGATCCCGCCGTCGTCAATGCCAAGATTGAAGCCCAGCTGAAGCGCGATACCGAAACCTTCAAACGGGAGGAATCTCGCGCGCTAAAGGTGTTGTTACTAGGCCAAGCTGGAAGTGGTGCGTGCTCCCCATACGCAAAGTGCTGTCCATCTTGGTGTTATGCTCACACATTGGATCCAAATCAGGAAAGTCTACGACGCTAAAGAGTACGCACTGAATTGTCTGCTCCTCCTTTCCTCTTACTCATTTACATGGACAGACTTTAGGATGAGATATGCGCGAGGCGAATGGGAACGAGAACGTCTCGGGTGGCGCGCTATTATCCAGCTCAACATAGTGCGACAAGTCCTTGCCATCATCCAAATCATCGAGCCGGAATATGACAAAACTAGTTTCACTGACACCCCCCGAGACGAGCGAGCTGTGGTAGACACAATGCACACTCGGATCTCTGATTCGGGGCAGATGGCGTCCCGCCCCGCATCTCGATCGCAGCCTGACGCGAATATTGGCGTACAGCGGCCCCGTTTCACTGAGAAACACCGGCAACTTGTTACCTGGCTTGGACCACGGTTATCCAAGGTAGAGCAAGAGCTGAAGGGCCGCCTCACCCCGCACGAGATCTACTATTCTGCTATAGCCACACCTCTGGTCTCAGCAACGCCGTTCGAGCCCGGCGAAAAAATGGACGACGACCTGCTTGTCCGCAAGAAAGTTATTGAATATTCAGTTAGATCGTGGAGGGACGTCCTGGATGCTGCACCGAAACCACCCTCACCGTCCTCGAGCTCAACTGCCACGGCCAAGTCGCCCCCGCCTATGGTTGATTATGTGGACGCACCAACCCAGACAATAGCAGATCTGAGGAAGGGCATCAAGGCACTCTGGATGGATAAGGACGTACGGGCTGCGGTGAAGCAGCAACGGTCGGAGATTCCAGACTCTGTTGGGATGTAAGTGCTGCATTTTCCTCTCTTGCTCTTTGTAGCTAAGTTGCTTGGCAGTGACTCGGATGGAGAATCTCCCTTTCTGGACGAGATAGACAGAATTGCTCGGACAGACTATGAAGTTAGTGATTACGACATTGTCCGAGCACGTTTGAAAACGGTGGGAATACAAGAGTACAAATTCACGCTTGATACTGGTGCGTCTGGTTCATCTCTAATATTAACGCGTGCAACCAACTTGAGGCCCTATTTCTAGGTGCTCCAATTATCAGTGGTGGTAAGAAATGGTCTTGGAGGATATACGACGTGGGTGGATGTCGAACAATGGTAGGTCCATGACTAGGTATATGGCAACCTTCGGCTAACTATGATCATGACAGCGCAAGGCCTGGTTGCCCTATTTCGACAATGTTCAAGTTATTATTTTCCGTACGTACCTTTCACTTTGGCAGTGCTTTCTGTAGCTCGAGCGACCTTCGCCAAGCACACACATTCCCTTAGCCTGAAACATTTCACACTCAACTTTCAGGGTGGACTGACATATCCGGATTTTCTCCTAGTGGCTCCTGTTTCAGTATTTGACGAGCGCCTCGAAGAAGACCCCCGAGTGAATCGGCTGGAGGATTCAATTGTCCTTTGGTCTTGCATCTGTGAGACCCCGTTACTGGCGAACACACAACTCATCTTGTTCCTGAACAAGTGCGACTTGTTGCAAAGAAAGCTTAAAAGAGGAGTGAAAGTCGTCGATTATCTCTCCAGCTATGGCAAAAGGTCGAATGATCCTAAAAGCGTCATCAAGTGTGCGTGGTTTTGATGTCCCTGTGTAACCGTGATGAACGGCTGACTCTCGGATCCGAAGATATGAGAGAGAAATTCAAAACGATTCATCGGGAGAAGAGTCCTACAGAACGAACATTGTGTATTTATCCGACAACCGTGACCGACACCACATCTACTGCGATAACCCTGGAGGCAGGTGCGTCTTTCACTCCCAAGCCCATATCCTGGAAACCATTCCTCATAACCGATTTTAGTTCGCGATAATGTTGTAAGACGGCACCTAGCTACCAGCCAACTTATGTGATTGCCGGACCACAATATTTCGGGCAGTTTGTACCTAAACTCACATTTATACTCCCTGCTTGTTTGATTAAGTGTATTTCAAGGGCCTAATGGAATATCATATGCTGGCATCATTATGTATTCCTACACCCAGCCTGACCAGTTCCAGTGATCCAATCAAAGATTAACATCAATGATCGCTGTAGTGCTGGGCCTTCAGGACCTGAGCCGTACTACTTCCATCGATGTCGCCCATCTCAAATTGCCGACGAATTTCAGTTCCCTTTTCTATCTACTAACTATAACACTTAGGCCAGGTTGGCATGTAATTTCACAGACGCGAATCCACTCATACGTTTAAATGGCCAAGCAAAAGTCCCCAGTCTTTGATTAGCGACCCACACTCGCGATGTAATTCTGCCGAGTCCATCTTCACTCCCACATCCACCTTCGCACTATTTCCATTGAGTATATATTCTCCACCATCGGTCCCTGCCGACGACAGCAATGTCAGTAACAAGGGCCCCACCGTGGCGACGCATCAGTAACGTGGACTTAGCTTCAAACGACAGGAGACGGGTGAACAAACACACAACAATGCACCTTAAACTCACATAAAATCATACACAAAGATCGCTACAAAGGGCTGTTACCTGGTATACCGGTCTCGAAGCAAGACCGAGCTACACCATGGGGTAATTCCGAGGTGAATGATGGAGAGAAAGAGCAGAGGTGCAGTTTGAGCTTCGATAAGGTACGATAACGTATTGGTGCTGTCGAATAAACAGCTCCGGCGGTGCTCGCGAAGTGATTGGTAATCCAGAGCTTTTGAGTTGGCTCCGGTATAGTAGCTTCGAGGTTTATACTTGAGGCTTGACACCCGAAGCTATTCTTAGGTTTGAGCATGTCATAGCAACTGCTGCCTGCCGGGGATGTTGTTTCGTGAATCGTGTCGATGCTATTTCCGTGTTTCTTCTAAGGCCGCTTTTGAGCGTAAAGCTACTCACTCTAAGGCTACTCACAACATAGTGGATGTACCGTCCAGGGCACAACAAATGATAGGGCAAGTGATGGACAATACGCCGCAATATCGCCTGTCATAAGTCACTGTTGAGGGCGTACATAGAGCTATCATCAAGGCCAGTGTCAATTTCGAGCTTTATGTCGTACATAGTCTTCATCACCCACATATGAACAGATGGAGTTGATACGAGCTCGGCTATATTTCGGATTGCTCCCGATAGTGGCTCCCATACCAATTACATACTACGCGGTGCGGTGCTCTTCCGCATCTCTGGTGCATCTATGCCCTGTATGGGACCCTGATGGATATCCAGTTCAGTTCGTACGACGCCTATGTGCGGCCATGACGACGGCCGTGGAGCTGATTCCGAATCGACGCCTTGACATTGGGTGGGCGCAATGCAAGCGATTTTATTGGTATTGCCATGTGTAGATTATTACTCACCAATGCCAAAATACAACATTTCGCTAGTTGGATTTTTCGCTGTCGAGGTGAAAAAAAGTTGTGCAGGCAACTTGCCAGATTCAATTTCGACGATAGACAAAGAGTGCGGATCATTCGTGTTATCGAGGCTTCACTTTAGAATGTGATTGATACTCATGTTGCGTGATGGACGTTTTTTCCAGGTGTCGGAAGTTGCCTGGTACATGTACCCAGGCACCTGGTTTAGCTTTGGTTTAGAGAGTACGGATATTTTATGGAGGAATCGTGATTGGTCAAAGCTGCTTCTAGTCAAACTAGCTTTGACCCATGCCTCGCGACGTTCTCGCCCACATGACAAGCGGAATTCCTCCTTCTCGTTTCCCACAGCCATATGCAGCCCCCATGCCTCCACTCTACTAGGTGAGGTCGCAGTGGCTGGGTAAGACATGAGAATATTCAATGCAACTCAACCGCGGCCAAGATGCTCTTCATCGCACGATTCGGCCGTCCCGGAAGCCCACCACAGGTGCAACTCGAAACCGTCTCGGATATAGATCACAATTTACTGACTACTCCGAACCGGGGTTACTCCTGGGACTACCTGCCGTGGCTGTTGAGTTTCCACTCCGCACTTGCCAAAAACGACACACTTTGATTCCAGCTGCTCTCCCAAGCGCCAAGCTTCGCCCCTGATATATATAACCACATAGATAATAAGATGGGAACCGTCCTGACGACAGATGATACTCGAGGGGCGAATCACCCATATGCTTCAAGCATCACCTGCATCATAATTTTCTACTTTCTTCGGCTCTCGAACTAAGACTACGTGTCAGCGCTCATTCCACTCTAATTCCTTCCCCTTCGTCTGCTCGACATCCTTCCCTGCATCCCTGTTTACGGCTACCCCTGGTCCCCCTCTTATACGAGGGCCCGTCCTCCTTTCTCAGAACTTTACACCGTCACCTTGCCTCAATTACCCCTCCGTCCCTTCACTGAAGCTCAGCGATGGGATCGCTCACCAAAACCAAGGTTGTGTATGGCGTCAAAATTAGACGCGGAACGACGCAGCCCCCCATCTCAACCGACCGAACTGGACTCAAGGTTCAAGACATCCCCCCAGAGCTTTGTCATCTAACTGGCGATGCTCTTGCGACACCATTCCCCCCTATCGCGCTCGGAGGCTACATCAAGTACTACAGAACGCACTGCGGATACGATCAATCCCATGACGCACAGAACGGCGATCAGAAGACAGAGCTGGATTGGGAGGTATCGAATACCCTACAAGACGTCAAGCGGAGGAGGAGAGCGTCGTCTGCCAGTACACTGCTGGGGCCTTTGCTCTCGCATACGCCAAAGCCTTGGCCATCGAAAGAGATACCCCCGAAGTCTCATTTGTTCCATACACGCGCCCGCTCATCACCAGAATACACATCTCCCCCGGTTTCGCCGACTCCAACCCCACTTTCACCACGATCCAAGCGTAAACAACTCCTGTCCATCATTCACGAGGCTTCACGAGAAACGATGCGTTCCGAGTTGGATGATTCGACGACATTACCCTCCACACCCCGAAAACCACGCGTTGTATCCTATCCCCCTTCCACACCCACACCAGTGAAATCAGCGTCGCTAAGCGCCTCCGCATTGACATTGTCACTTTCCGTCACGCCACCTACACGTTCTTCCTCGTTGGTCAAGTCAAATACCGTAAGATCGACAAACTGGATGCGGCTATCACCTGGCGGTTCACTACGGCGGAAGAAGCGACAACTACTGAGAACGCCGAGTGTCGAGAATGATTTCGCTAGGTGTGCAAAGGAACTATTGGGTCTCTCACTGAGCGGTGATAGCGCTTGTGCTATTTCCAGGGAGAACTCAAGCGGAAGCGAGGTGACGGAAGAGGAAAGTTTGTCGAGCCCGACTATGAGCGTGAGCACGGCTGTGACATCGTTGTTGGAACCCTCATCCCTCCCTACTTCGCCTTCCTCACCTACAAAACCCGGAGACAATGATCAATCGCACCCTGGCGATGATGCTGAAGGCGCCGCCCAAGTTGATGCAACTGTCAAGCCGGATCCCGCTGTACCCTCTGCTCTCCCACACTCACAGATGGTATCCCATACCAAGTCTGAATCATCTCAATCTACGGAGGTGGATGACAGCTCAGAGTCCGACTCGAATGCGAGCCCGACGATCAGTACGCCACCAACGAGTTTCAGCGGGTGTAGGTTGATCGAGGATGAGAAGATTCGGGAGTTCATATTTCTGGGAGAGCTTGATGGTGATGGCGATGAGGGGAGCCGAGATAGTTGGGCATCATATGTAACGGCGAAGAGTTCACTTGAGTTGCTGCCTGTGGTGGAAGAAGCTGACGAGAACGCTGCAGAGGCTGAGGGTCCGAAGGAATTGGCGGTCCTAGGTCAGGAGATAGTAAGTGCCTAAACCTATCCTATTCAAAATGGACATATCTCCCCCCTTCGATTTTCCGTTTGATTATTGTTTTACACTACAATCTTTCTTTACTTCTTTATCACTCCTGTACAACAGCCAAGTACCCAGGCCTCGGGCCAAATTCCCGCTATGTTCGACTTTCTCGCTAGACAGTTTCCGTATCACGATTCTTCATGTTGTAATCATAGTTGTATGTATGTACGCAATGTGCCCGTCACGACTTCTAGTTCCATGTTAATGCTATGCAAAAATAAGTGGGTCGTGTGTACAAATGTGATAAAATCTTCCAAGAAAATAGAAAGAAAAAGGCAGACAGCGATAAAATCAATATAGTACTGTGCAAGGTAGAAGAGTAATTGCCTAACAGAACGACGAAAGCGTACAACGATCGCCACTACACCTTGGCCTTCGCAGTCGTTCCGTCGACCTGCGAGGACTTTCCGTTCGGAGTTTCCTCGGCGGAAGGCGGGGATTCACCTTGAGTCAGGATATTCTTTACGAGTGGCATAGTATACTTCCTCGTTGGCGTCGGGTCAGTCTGGTTGTAAACCTTCACCCTAACATTCTTGGGTAAAACACCACTCTTGTTTAGCTCCAACTGAGTATGTTTCCGGAGCCTGAGATTATCATCCGCCTCCAAACGTGACGAAAGCCGTTCCGCGAGCTTCTCCACGTCAACCTTCTTGCCTTCCGCCGAATAAGTTTCCGGATCGTTATCGAAACCGGAGGGATCCACCACCATCCACACTTGTTCCCTCCGAGCCTTTCCCTTCTTCTCCTTCTCCTTCCCCTTTACAGAAGTCTCCTTGTCCTTCTTGTTGGGCTTCTCCTTGAACGATGTGATGGCGCCATGGATATGCAAACCACGCTCCTTCATCCAACCTAGAATCTCATTCTCCACTGTACCTTCCCTGGCCCAGTTCTTGAGCTCGACAGGGATAGTGGACAGGCCAACTCGAATCATGGGATTGCCGTGTAGCCATTCGACATGATAATCTTCTTCCTTGTAATCTCTTCGCAAGAGATCACGGGTGCTAAGATGCCCGAGGTCGGTCTTCTTAGCAGAGAGGGTAGCTGTGAGTTCTTTCATTGACTTCTCGTCATATACGGCATTTCCATTCGGCTTCGTGCCGGTACCGAGCGTCGAAAGAAGGGAGGGGGTGATGGTCTGGGAATACGTGGAGAGGGGGATGAGGGTGGCTGCTGCATCTCGGTCGAGCTGAAGAGCTTTACCGCCAGGACGTAAACCGTCGGTATCGATCATAATACCGCAAAGGAGAAGAGTCGCGAGCTCGCGGGGTATATTGACAGTTGTTGGAAGCTTGTCGCCTGAGGGGAGGATACTGGTAGTGATGTGGGAGCAGCAGCTGCCACAGGGGAGGACGATACGAGGGTGGGCGGTTTCTTTGTACAGCCCTTCATCCTCTCTGTGGTCTACAACGGCGACAACGCGATGCTCAGGATTGTTGTCGGTATAGCGCTTCTTTATTTTGTTGTGGTCTACGAGAGCGAATCGGTGAGATGGGAAGGGGGTAGTCGGGTTTTGAAGTTGGGGGATGTCGGAGAGGAAGAGAAGTTGGTCTCGTGGCTTAATTATGCCGGCTAGTTTGAGCGCATGGATATTCTCCGCGCGTAGTTCGAGGTCGTCCCGTTCAATAGGAATCAGTGCCACAGTAGGTCGCTTGTGAACTTCCGATTCAACCCAAGCATAAGCAATAGAACTTGCTAGTGTGTCCAGATCTGTAGGAGTTTGGACGGAGGGTGTGAGATTAATTTAGAAACAAAATTCAGAAAGCGAATTTACCGCCAGCCTCGTTACCCATCACAACGGTCCACTCGCCTCCTCTTTTTTCGTTGATTGCCTTGAGGTATTCCTGTTTGGTGGCGGACAGAAACTCTGCGAGAGTCGCAGTGGAATCTGTTGGGCTATTTCTTTGGTTCTTGCCCAACTTGAAGGCAACGGACAGCCTACGAAGAGTGTTGGCCATAGTCAAGGGCTGGGATCGTATGGTATTGAAGCTGACTCTTATAAACCGAAGACGACTCATCGGCCAAGGGACACGAGGAAAGGGTTATAGTATCACGTGATGACGAATCTAATTGATTTATGACATGCCGTCACCTGTGACCCATCGTCGCTAGTGATCATCAACTCAAAATTTCCTCTTGACCCCCGAACTAGCCGCTTCCATTTTGTTTAACGTGTCTATATTAGTCTCCCTGGCCCAAGCATACTGCAAGAGCCAGCACGCCTCGTACAATTTTCGCGTCCTAGACAATTTCTCATTTCCAAAAACTGAACATTGTTACTACGCGACGTCCGGGATGTTGGCATGCGTCCCTAGCGCGGAGTCCAGGTACGTTCAGGTTTGCAAGGTACGGAGAGAACTGAATATGTATATGATCACAACCCCATCTTGGATGGAGTAAATGAATTATTTATTACTGTATTGATAACAGTACTTGCCGCGATCGTCGCTCGTCTTGCCATTGACGGCTGTGGTTTTCGTGCTGCAGTACTGTCAACTCTCTTATAACCCATAGCCCTTGGTTCTGTGTCCGGGCTACGGGTATCATAGAGTACAGGTTACAAGAGAGGACTAAAACACAGAAGCCGATCTTGTCCCAGGGAGCATTATGGGTCGTGGCAGAGTACTGTGTGGGTTATGGCAATATGACTTATGAGAGAGTTGACGAAAATTTGTTGCCATGATCGGTTCGCGGGCTTTTATATATAATATAAGTACAATCTGCGAATATTATTTGTCTTCAAAACGTCTTCATCCTGAGGGACGTGTTTTAACCCGTTTCAATATAACCCAAGCATTTCGTAACTCTTAACGGGATACAGTTGCGCCAAAAACCTGGAAGCACTGGACAACGTCCCAGACTGAGAACTTGTAGAGACCTGAAGTGACTCGGCACGAGTGGCTCCATTCTGTTGCCGTTTAACCAAAGGCGCGCGGCCTGGGCTTTTTGGACTACCATATAGCAGGGACATGGCAACCATAAATCATGTTGAATTCCTAGAATCCCTGTATTTGCAGGGTGCTTGCGGGGGGGATAACCCGAGATCCTCTTCCTGTTCCTGTGGCCCAAGATGAGGCTGAAATCTCGAAAGTAGTTATTGGCCCTGGATGCACCTAACACGAGGCAACAAAAAGCTGCCTAACGAGAACGGGTTATGTAGTCATGAAAGACCACCTGTGGACAGCCAGCCAATGATAAACAATTACAAGTGCACATAGACCGAAAAGGGTTGAAGTATCAATTACTGGACATCCATCGGGATACAACGTCACGATTGTGAATGCCACGTTCACCGCTGTACGCCGTCAAGACCCGTTCCGTCGCCAATTGGTCAATCAGCTTGAGGTTCTTGGGTATAGAGGTCTTGGAGACGGATTCAATGGGCGTGCCGGTAGGAGGATATAATAATCGACGTGCACACTAAGAGCGAAAATCATTACCAATGGATTTCAGAATGTAAACGGAGTAGGAACGTACGAGTTTGACACCCCACCATGCTCGAACACTGATGCCGGTAGGTGACTGATCCTGAGGCGCAGATACGTCACTGTCATTCATGTCGATTACTATGAGGAAGTTCTTCAGTGCAAGTGGTATATCTCCAGCGCTAAATGCAGTTTCGGCGAATTGGAGGAAGGTGAAAGGGTTCTGTGGAACGAAGAGTAGAGCATGGGAGAGGGCTTGAAGCGCTGAAGAATATCTATCGGATGGTGAGTATGGACCAGTGTGAAATATATGAGAAGCGATGTGACGTACTGGCAGCATGACGAATAGATATCCGCTAATTCAAGCCAACCTCCAAGGTCGTTGTAAAAGGTATCCAGAAGAAGCCGCAACTCGTTCACAGCGTCTTCTATTTTGCCCATTTGACGCAGGACAGCAACCTGTCGTTTCCAGAACGCCTGGCAAAAGGTACTCAGGGCGCGGTATTGGCATAGCCGGAATTGGACATGGACGAACTGGATTATGCGCGTGCTTCTGAGATTCGGATTCATAAAACCTAAGAACAGTCTCCAGAGGCTCCGTAGATTCCATGATAAGGCCTTGGAGCAGGACAACCCGGGGCGACTCCTGACCTATTCGGTCGGCGAGAGCTTTCCATGCTGCCTAAGACATTTAGATCTGTTATTAGGAAACACGGGGACAATGAAGTAAGCTGACACACCTTAGCAATGTCTAGTCTCCCGACGTCCAGCGCAGCCAAGCCAAGTTGTTCAATCACTGGCCAAACTATCCACGAATATGTCAGTGACAGCTCGTTTGCTGATTTGCCAGAAAGGGTCGCGTACCGTCATCATTCGGATTCTTATTTTTAATTTCTTTCAATATGGGTGAGGCTTTGTCGATGAATTCTTGTGATGCCCTGACATTTTGGACTCTGAATGACGTGAGTTGCTCGAGTGCGGTGGAAGAGGACATGTTACAGTAGGAAATTATGTAATCAAATGCTTGTGTATGATGCTGTTCTCACGCTCTGAGTAGTGGGCCCCTTTGATCTTGACCTTCACCCGCCGGCATTCGTGCAATCTTTCGTAGACTCCTGTACACCCCGAACCGCAACTATCCCGAGAACTCTTGCCTCGTTTCAATGTGAAAAAAGATGTGCATACCGCCGCATCTACGCGATCACCGGGCGCTCTGCTTATTGTGATAGGCGCTGAAGGTCAGCTGAAGGCCACTTAAGCTGTGCAACCACCACTCGCACCTTGTCCTCATCCATGTACAACAGCCTCGTCTCTTACTTCATCTCTTGGATATGGTGCATGTACTTATCCCGGGGATCTGGCCCACAGACTCCAGTCCCCATGCGAGTTGCAGGCCCGAGAAAGTCGGACGCAGATCCCGACGATTCCGACAGTAATGGTTCGCTTGCCATCTCAGGTGTAACAACAACTGGAGGCATCCCCGCTCCGAACAAAACAGATCTGCGGGGGGACGGAAAACCACCAGACCGGGCCGACGTGGTTGCGATGTCTTCCTCTCCACTACAAAACTTGAACACAGGAGATCCGTCTTGGGATACGATTTCGGCTCAAGCCGTGGTACGTCACTTCCCCTCTGATGGCCACCTATATTCAACGTACTCTCAGATCATTCCTCTGACAATGGGCTCTTCAGCCGGGCACACGACTTCGTAATCAGTAATTCAATGATTACCGAAATACACAACATATATCCCGTTACGGACCATAGAGGTAAGATTAGAATCCGATCCATAAGGGCAGTGTTGAATGCTTTCACAGTGTTAAGGCAACTCGCCGATGACTACACAATTCCCGGTATCGCTCATGACTCATCCGCGCGCTATCCCCCACCTCTTTGCCACCCCGGAAAGCGCAAAGATATGATTGAGACACTCACCAATTGGCTACGCAATGCCAATCCGGGAAAGAAAGTGTTCTGGCTCTATGGCCCAGCTGGCGTTGGTAAAACCGCTATTATGCAGACCATCGCCGAGTCCGAGGCTTCACGGAGTCTAGGCGCGTCATTGTTCTTTTCAAGATCTAATCAGACCGACGACCGCGAACGAATTATCACCACGATCGTCTACCAGTTGATCACTAAAAATCCTCTGTACAGAAGATACGTCATTGATCAAATCTATTCGGACCCAAAACTATTGGAAACGTCGATGAGTGTGCAATTCCGGAAGCTCATCGTTACACCCTTCACCGACCCAAGAATATATCGAAATTTCCATCGCACAACTCCCTGGTCGATCCTTCTGGATGGCCTGGACGAGTACGAGGGAGAGAGAGAACAATGCGACATATTCAAGTTAATCTGCGAGTTCTCCCTACATTTCCCTGATGCACCTCTCGTTTGGGTCTTGGCCAGCCGACCGGAACATCATTTGGAGCATATTTTCTCTCAGTCAACTATCAGCGTCGCTTGCGAGAAGCTATATGTCCCTGCCGATTCCCCCCAAGCCTGCTTGGATGTGGAAGATTATATGAGAAAAAGCTTCGACGAAATCCGACAGAACTTCCCTGATTCGTTCAATCCAGCGCAGAATTGGCCTCCAGAGACCCTGTTTCTTGAAATCCTCTCGGTTGTTTCGGGGCTTTTTGCCCTTGCCTCGACCATCATCAAGTTCATTGGCGGGGACACTGTGTATGGAGATCCCGTTGCACGCTTCGACGTCGTCCTCCTGTCCATCAGGAAATCGAGGCCTACTTCCCTCGTTGGGGATGAGAATCCGCTCCTAGCACTTAACACACTCTATTCAACAATCTTATCGTCGATCCCCCCTTCAGTATGGCCAACCACCAAGCTCGTCTTGGGTTACTTCCTTTATTTCAATCGTATTGACCACAACGCATCACTTGTCAACGTCTCCAATGTCTTGGAATTGCCCCAGAGCGCTATATATGGAGCCTTGCAGCGACTACACTCGGTTGTCAATATACCCAAACCTGATGCTGCACACGTGTTGGGCATCAAATTCCATCATACAACCTTTCCAGATTATCTTCAAAGCTTGGATCAATCGCACCCGTTCACAATTGGCCTCGAGGAGATCGGCAAGGACATCTGGTGTCACTACTTTCGAATCCTTCACCAAGCCAACAATACCGGTAAGTGCTTTGTAGATGCTCCTCCGATTGTTAGCTCAATCTCTGTGGCCCAGCGGCTAAATCTCCCGAGATTGCTAAGGTGGAGTTGAGCTGGCCCACTAATAAATTAGGAGATCAACAATGGCAACTATACTACGAAGCGAAGAGGTCCTGGATGAACTTGACAATCCAGATATGTACCGAACCTACCCCTCCTGATTCTTCATCACACGTGTTTCGTGGAAAGTACATCAAAAGCTCTGAGCTTCTGGACACGTTCAGACAAATCAATTTCGACGACTTGACGAGTTACTTCCACAAGGAAACGGATTTGCCGGCCTTTTGGTATTGGATCACGTCCAAAGTACGAAATCTCTGTTGCTACTCAACAGCATCTAACTTTGAAATTCAGGCGCCACCCGAGCTCCGCCACAACCTTGTGAAAACGATGAACCTTCGCGAGCTGGATTTGGATTGCGTTCGTGCAGGAGCGAGATCTTACAGGGTCAAATTCAAAAAACCTATTGGACAAGATCCGAGGACTCTCTGGGTCGAGTGCTATGTGCGTAGACCACAGCCCTCAAGCGTGACTAGCCAAACTGACTTGCGTCGCCTAGGGTCAGGATGCAACAGGTCGTCCCGTTGGAAAACCCCTAGCGAGGGTTGTTCAACACTTGCAACAGCTGAAAGAGTCCTCTCCTTCACTCGTTGTGTTTCTCTTGAATGATGTTTATGCCATGATTGAAGAGGATGTTGAAGAGTGGTGTTATCTATATTTTACGGGGTATTCTCAATGAAAATGCTATGGAACTGCAGATTTCGATTATCAATGAACTGAGTTGAAAAGGTAAAAATGGACCCCAATAATCTTCAACATCGTCGCGTAAGTACTCGTAGATCGTCGGAGAATTGCTCTCTCGTCTGTAATGGTTCGATGATAACTAATCTGACTCCTACCACCTGGCTCTCCCTGTCTCGGAAGTTCCTCCTCAGTCCAGTGGAAAGGCTCTCGTTTATTCGGTGAGGGTGCTGATGCGTCTACGTGTAAACGCTGTGTGGAGTTGTGATTCCGTCGAAGGAGCTGTGGGCACCCCGGATTCTAATTAGTTACCATTTTCGAATGCTTATTCCCTTCGTACCGTAGCAACCTGCTCTTGAACTCTCATTAACGTCGAACGTCGCAGAATACTCGATGTCTGGCTATCTTCGTTAAAAGTACCACTCACAGATGTAATAGGCACCTTTTTCGAATATCACTAGCTTTGCATCCATTCTTTCGCGACCTCGACCTCTGAGGCCCCTCTCGCGCTGATGTCCAGCAGCCTCTCCACAATTTCGACTCAAACTTATACCCTTGAAGAGTCTATCTCTTGTATTGTCTACAATATCTCCGACATCACCTCACTCCTTTATTGCTCCTTGGGCGCTCTGCTCGTCGAGCATGGGTCGACAAGCGAGCTGTGTAATAGGTGAAGCTGGGGGAAGGGGGGATCAAGGACACACCACTGTGGAGATCAGACGCCGGCTGGCTGTGAAATCGCCATCCGTCGTCGTCCTCCCATTGCTTCGATATCCGCCGATTTCGTTCCCCAACGACGCGACGCACTTGGACCATCCATACGATGACAACGCCTACTCATCCGCTACCTTCCGCGCTCGGAAGGTGGCTCAACACTGTCGACGACGGAACGGCACCACAAGTACGGTGTCCCATGCTTGTCGTTCTGACCTCTGATTGCATTCTAAGAATGCTCGTTGTTCCCCTGTGCCTCGAACATCCCGCAATGCTGGTATTTGGTTTGAGAAGATGAAGTTCTGAGATTATGATATAATAATTTAGTTGCTCTCCACTTTTGCCTCTCCACTTTTCACTGACTTTCCCCTCATTTTATAGTATTTTCTGTACATTTAGCAGGCGGCTTGGACCTCGAAAAACTTGTAGTATAAAACCGTTGTAGTAGGTATAATGAATACAAGTTTGTTTACCCCCATTCTGCTCAGCTTTCTACTCGCCCTCAGCTCTTTACTTCGTTTCAATTCACAAACACCCTCGCCGCCAGACGGACACTGGCACCCTTTGCTATCAACCCCGAATTCACCTCTCCACCACCACTTCGCATCGTTCTCCGAACCCACGTTCCCAACTTACCCCTATACTAACTATACTCCCTCCCCAGCCCTCCCAGATCCCGAACAAGCGTGACCACTCGTCAATCATACATCATAGCTAGTGCACCAATAAGAAAGGCACAAATTATGTTGAGGCTTAAAGAATCGCAATACAGGTGGACAGACTGTCTGGAAGTAGGTGATCGGCCCTTCAGCATTTTACGATAGTCGTTACGATAGGGAAGCTCACTTTGTTCTGCACTTAAATGACACCCTGTGTCCCCTGGAACCTGAGTGGGGACAATGGCAAGCTATTTCCCGTTGGGTCATCCCACTGGCTCCACATTCTCTCCTGTATGTGTGCTTGCTCACGTATGTGCAGGACCACGCGGCAGGCCAACACGGAGTGAACGACACCTTCAAAGCTGGGCAGGTTGTATGTGAGAGTTGAATGTGGAACAGTATTGGTATAGGAGAGTGGACGTACACCACCAAAAGAACGTAATAGTCCCTCTAGATATGAAAAGCTCGACTTAGAGGCTAGGGCAAGAAGGGTACTCAATCTTACCGGAAGTGTGGCGATGATGATGATATTCAGTAGGGAGAGACCTGCAACAGAGTTAGGGTAACATCCTCAATTGAGTCCTACTTACGCACCAAATAAGTAAATGTAGTAGATAATACCTTCAAGGAGATCAGGGCACGAACTATCAAAAGCTAGACAAACATTCACCATCACGATAGATTATTGTGGAGAACCGAGAACCTCCACCCAGCCGGGCTGGTTGTATATGAGTGGAATCATAGGGAGAAGATACTTCGGGTGGCTTACCAGTTGAGATTCCTTGGATGAGCATCAAGAGAAGCATCCCTGGGTGTCTAGTGTTAGAACGAGTAATGACCTGATCATTTTGAGGGAGAAGAGACACACCCATATCATAGACCGCGAACCCTGCAAAACCCGGCACCAAATATATACCTGCACTATCGAGAAGGCATCCAATCAACTGGGGAACAGGTGAGATTTCGTCTATGTGAAAATACCTGATGTCAGAACGGGTTAACGTGGTGATAGAGCACTCACGCCTGGTTGCCCCGAGATAGACTCCCGCAAGAGCGAAAATCGACAGCCATACGAGACTAAAGGCTCCAAGCAAGGCATATGTCAGTCGTTTTTCCTTCCCCCAAACGGCCCATGTCCGAATCGTTAGGATTGCTGTAGAACAATAAGCACCAAATGGAAGTCCCAGTGAGAGCACAACGTGAAATAAAATGAAGTACCCACAATCTGAGAAGCAAGTGCTAACGATGAAAAACCCTGCCAACAGGACGGAATCATCAGTAGCTAGAACAAATGTTCAAAGGTCAACCCACACGCTCCGAGATCATATGTTATTTTGCATGTGTTTTTAGGTATGGCATAGCCAAATTGGTCTACGGGCATGAGAAATGTAGGCAGCTGGAGGTGCAAGGAAGACTCACGGTACATGATAAAAGAGACGAGAGCGAAAGGCAAATAACGTGTGATTAAATACAGCACTTTCACCACATTCCACCGCGCGTTCCAGACGAGGGAAACCTCCAGGCTGAGTGTCAATAACCAATCCAGGACCTAAGTAGCGAGTAGATTCCTATCAGCCCATCTTTTACACAGACATAAAGAAGAGTCTTACCAAGACGGTTAGTGCGGCGACTTTCTCATTTGGTTTGAGTTATTCAAAGTGTGTGTTGGGGAGGAAAACATACGATTGGTGTACTGTATTCCTATCTATGTTAAAACATGTTTCGGAACTCGAAACGCAGTGACTTGACCTACGTTGACCTGTCTGACCCGTACGATTGCTACTGCCACCAGCTGAAACTGACCCTCAGGCTGCCCTGACATTATAAGTGCGCAGGAGGCTCTTGAGTAACAACAGGAGAGGAAGCATAGATCCATAGTCCCCGACCGTGTTAAATGCCTCTGCTTTGTCCAAAATCAACGTCATCAATCCATATAAGTCCCAATCTCCAATCCATCACATCCGCTATGTGCCGGTGGTTCCCCGCTGCCGGCGCTGTCTCTGCGGTGCACACCAAGTCAGCCATAGACTCATTGGTTATTCTTGTTGCAGTTTCCAAGTAAAGAAGTATGTACAGCCATGGCAGACCGCAAATGAGGGAATGGCCCAACCATCTTAATGAATCATTTTGGACATACACTACTTGCGATCTCCCATGAGGCGCCCGGAGCTGTCCAGTAAGCATACTGGTAGCGGTGCGTACGGTGGTTCAATGCTGAAGAGATGCTATTAAGGCGAATGTGCTGTCATTGGGGGTGCTCAAAGCGCTAATCTATCACTCGGAGAGAGGAATATGGCGCATCACCACGATAATTGATAACTATAATAAGAGTCACAAGAGGCTCCACCTCAAGTGACAAAAATCATGATTCCTCGCTGGAGAAGATACCAAAGTCTCATGGATTCGGATTTCTCTAAAATGGAAGAAGAATAGTAGCCCTGTATCTTCTACAACTTCACGAAACGGGAGGAAATATAGCGCATTTGGCCTGAAGAGAATTAGATACGCACTCATGTCCGAGTAGAGAACATCTGGCGACGCGAGAAAGTCAAGTCGGTACGAAGAGCCGATAAGGTGTTTTGTGCCTGAACGCGCGGTGGACGACTGACATGACGCCTTGTGGAACCTTGTACAGACTTACAGCACTTGTTCCGATCCAGCGCCGCAAGTAAGCCACTGTTTCCAATTCGGGGGCCCGAACTACCCGAGTAATTCGTCGGAAACGAATACATGAAGAGTGTTGGAGAGGCAGCGCCCTGATCTGAGTCATTGCTACATAGCTTCTAAATGATAACGTGATTGAATTCCCTTGACAGATTCTTATGTGCCATCTTCACCCCATTCAAGGGACTGAACTGATTGAAAGTTCAATCGCTGCGTTAGATCGAGAACTTTTGGTTGATCCGAGGTACCATTTTTTGAGTTCCATCAAGGAAAAGAGCCCCATCACAATTCACTCCTCAGCTACGGAGGGTGAATTGCGGTTGAGCTCTATGGCTTAGTGTAATTCCGAAAGTGAAATGGACTCTCTTGTTTGTTGTAAATGCTTAATCATTGTTTTGTGAAAGGTCTCTGATAAATGGGTTGCTCATTGTATATAGCTCGCAGCGCATGTTAAATCTCGTCAGGATCGCAGATGGATCCAGCCAAAGGGCGTGGAAGAACTCATGCAGGGAAATCATAGCGATCGAGGCTCAGCGCCCAAGATACACCCCAAGTGGAGAATCATTGGGCGATCTTTCCACCCGAGGGTTCCCGGACAATGGAAAGTCGAGAGAGTGACATTTGCGACCTATTCAAGAGTCGTTTGGTGAGAGACTTGTTACAGTGAAGGTAGCAACAAGTTAGCTTAGGATACGGCAACAAGTCGTTCGACGAGCTCTTGAGTGAAGCTTTAAAAGTTCAACGTTGGAAGCGCCATCATTGTGTCGTGGAAGTTTAGATCGAAATTCGGCCGCATGTATGAACACTCTTGCTCGAAGGCTGGGTGGAGGTCAGTATAGCGACTGAAATTATCGCTCCTGAGCCCTGCACAGCACACGACGGGGACGTGGGGTTGCGTTATTGACCAATTGACTTCACTAATCCTGAAATTTGAGAAATGATAATTCTGAACAGGGAGATATTTGATGCAAAAAAGTGCCTCCCCATAAAATGTTATGTTAGGAAGACGTAGCGGGGATCATTGTCCCATATTTCCGTACTCTCACCTTCTACGTCCTTCTCTTCGTCTTCGGCAGCTCGATTCATTTCCTGTAAGCGTTTCTGGTTCCTCTTATTCGCCAGACTCAGTCGTGTACGAGTGATGAAAGCAACAAGGATGCACAAGGACAAACATCTGGATTGCGGAAGTGTCATGAGGATGAGCGAAGCAAAGAGATATCAGCAAGCTCACCCGGCAGATATTGCATGTCCTTTGCGAAATTCGTCCTCTGGGTCGAAGTAAACCTGAGGCGAGGCGCTGAGATTCCGAGTGTTTAGTTAGCAGTCCTCAAGGAATAAATCATTCGACTCACATTGAAACACAATTGGATATCGAGACGATGAACGCTGTTCCGACACCACGTTTCGAAGTGGGAGAGAACGTGTTCGCAGCCCAGCTCCTGTATGTCTAGTCGGTTTATTGGTCCTGCTCGGTCACATGATACTTACATCACGAGCGGAAAGAGACTGTAGTTTCCACCCACAACGAGGAATAACGCGAAGTATGCAGCGCCGACGCTTTTCTGCACCGACGTCGCAAGAACGATGTAGCCGATTAATGAAAGAGTTGCCGAAAACATGATGTGATATCCTCTGTCTCGCGTGTAATCGCTGTGCCATGACTGGAAAAAGACCATAAACCAGCCAACCACATAAGGCGCTACTGTAAGTCCTTGGGCGTTAATTGAGGAGAAACCAAGATCCTTGATAAGCTGAGCGCATACATGATGAGTAGATACTTGATATGGTGACGATCAGCACGTACAGTGGGCAGGAAGTAAGAGATTGTTGCAACTCCAACATTGACTTAAGCCAGACCGGAAGGGGACGGTTGGGGTCAGGCACGAGTTCTCGTAAAGGACGTGAAGAGCAACCCACAGCTAGCGTAAATCATCATGAACGACCAGGCATTAGGATCTGATATGATGGCTTTGAAACCCTGCCACCCAGTCATTCCGCCATGCGACTGAGGTTTGTGATCACGATTCAACCTTGCTTGTGCGATGGCTCGCTCGCGGGGAGTCAGGAACGTAGCGGAGAATGGGAAGGAGGGAAGCAAGCAAAGGATGACTACGCCCATGACAAGGGTTGGTATTGCCTCGATCTTGGTGGCTGGAATCAACAAGGTAAAGGGGAATCCCATGGGATCGTGAACGCACAAGGAACAGAAATTGCCACCTGCGGATGCGTGAGCAAAGGGGTCGATATGCTTCAGTGTCTACTTACCCAGTTAGTAATGATGTGTGTGCGCGGACGAGTCCGAATGCAAGTAAACCCTATCCGCGAAAGTTACGGAACAGGGGCTCAAAATAAAAATGCACCATACCCCGAGGGCTCCCGGAAGCGTCCCAGTCATTCCCAAACTAAAAAGCGATGAGTGGGGGGGGGGACGATGAGACAGTGGATTTATGCGGACCTAATCCGTAGAGCAAGCTCGCTTCTGTAGGACTATTAAGACTCAATTCTCAGCAAGAGTGGCCATCACACACCGCTTATACCAGAATGACAGATAATAAATCACTCCGGCATAATAACCAGCTTCACCTATTCCCATGAGCACGCTACGACATTGTCTGGGTCACATGATTACACATAATTGTGGGGAATTTCATACCGCAACACCAATAATGCTGCATATCCCTTTGCATATGTGAATGACAGAGATGAGAGACCCCAGAATGTCAAAGAGAGGAAAAAACTGTGGTTGAATTGAGCAATAGACGTCAATAACAGGCAATAACAGGTATAACACTCACAATCGGTTCGCCCCAATATAACGTTGCAAAACTTTGCCATTAAGTCAGACTCAAAGACTCAAAAACCGACTTTGAAACCGTACTGTTGGCAGGCATCTCCAATAGACCTGGAGCCGACTTAAGAACGGGGGCGCAGAAGGATACAGATAGTGGAGCGCGTACAATATCCAACGTAGAATATGCTTAATGCTATCGTCCACTTTTGATTAGTGGTGATACCCTAGCAGCGAGATTGAGTAGGACGGAAACCTGAGGAAGTGGGAATAATACGTAGTTGGTATTAAAAGCCTGTATAACATGCGCATTTCCGCTGTGTTATCATGAGCGTCGGAACGAAGTAGAAATTGATTAAAGCTCACATATTTGTGCGATCTGAAGAAGGATCAGTTCGAGGCTGAGTGTGACACACGACAGGACCTACCGAATTGATTAACTATACGTCATAAGGTTACTTCAACGCTCCGCTCCGTGGATAACCAAGGGAACAAAGATGACATACAAAGGAAGCTACAGCGGAGTCAGCTTGTCGAACTAACGCTACGACACCAAAGTCTTACCTGATTATCACAAGCGGGAGCACCCTATTATCGATCTTGCGGCGGATCCGCCTCTGGAAGTCTGCAAGTTCGCGCTACCCGAAATTTCTTCAATAACTGACGAACCTCTTCTTCCGGTGTGTACTGGACCAGTTCAGCGTCCCGATGAACGGCTTCTGCCCACGCAGGATCCAGAGGAGAGAAGAAATGCTTCCTCTGTGCTTTTGGACCGAGCTCCTTCTGGTGTAGCGTCCCTTCGATCTCTTGCTGACGTTTCGTTTGAGAGTCGTCAACGGTATTACCCTCTGTTGAGCTTGTTGACGGAGTTGTCATAGTGGGAGATGGAACAGGGAGGACGGAGGGATGTTGCTTGGGCTACTTGAATGCCTTTGGCCTTTATGTGTGGGAAGGTTGAAGGAGAAAGCGAGCAAATAGACATCCTCGTGACTCTGGACCACGGGAGTTTGACTTCTGCTTCTGCGAATCGCCATCGTATAATTCTGGCTATCGAAGGGAAGGGGGGTATAAAAATAGTTCACTACCTAATGGAGTAACTGTGGCACCTAACCTGACTCTGGTGGATGGCAGACGGGTACCCAAGAGGGTTTTAAGTGAGCTTCTGCAGGAGGGAAAAGGAGTTATAGAATCATAATCCCTTTGGATTTATCATCGAGAAGTAGGAGCTTGGCTCCAACAAGCACGCGGACTTTATGTTCGCCGGTTTCGAATGCCCAAGCATCAAGGACACCGCGAAGAAATAGGGATTGTGGCCAATCGTGATAGATTTTGATATAATCTATTGCTGCGATGGACACAAACGGATCCACTGAGGAGGTATTGTTGGGGTTGATTCCTGTGTACTTGGCCGTAGGAAGAGTCTTTGACGTCCGCATCGATTTATCAGGAGCCGGTTGTGAAGACGCGGGATGAAAAGATAGGCCAAGGGACCCAAGCTTTCCGATTTCGCGAAGACGAAGGAGAAATTCCCAGAATTGCGAGATTGCACTAGGAGTCCATGCAATTTCATTCGCTTGAGCACTGGCGGGAATGGGCATGTCATGCGAGGAGCCCAAGAGCACACCGGAAGTTGATTCTGACCAGGGAAAGCTACCACGAATGGGCACTAACCACGCACAGCGGTCCCATTCTGTGAGACCAGTGAGCGGCAGAGTGTATGGGGGGATCATAATCGGTTTGGCTTTCTTGTAGGGCTTGAATCGGTCTTTTGAGGTAGAGGTATGAGCGTAGGGAGGCAGAAAATGGGGCTGAGACTAGTCAGGTTTTATCGAAGTGGTAGGGAAGTATAGTTGACCTGTGGAATCAACCGGTATAAACCGACTTCTGGCTTCCTGCTCTCTGTTGAAGGAAGGTTGCGAAGAGAGGACGAAGGTCCGATTGACATGCCTTCCATGAAATTGGTGCTCGAGAATTCTGGTAGATCCTGAGTACGGTACATTTCGCCACCTTGGGCTGGCGTTCCCCATTCTTTGAGTTTGATTGATCTTGTTCCCTCTATATATGGAGGCTTTGGCGCATATAGGAACTGCGCTGACTACCTGTGAGTACCTCAGATGAATATAGCATTTTGTGATACATACTTGACCGTTTTCGCTCTGATTGGGGCCGAATGTATGGTTGCGAATGCCAACGTCTGGTTTCATGAATTGTTTGGTTGAGCAACTTTTGGCCGTGTTCAAGTATTAAGGCTTGGGATATTGAGAACGAAGTAGAGGCGCGTCCACGTGAGAAGTTATGCACAGTAAGATTGTATCTGTCTAATGAGCTGGTACTCATAACTTTGAAAATGATGCTTCGGGGCAAGCACAATCGGAGGGAAAGTGGAAAAGCGAAAGCGGTGTCTGAACCTGTGAGTCGTGGGAATATGTAATCCACGTGGTCTTCGCTACATGGAACTCTGAGCCAGCCCTGTCTCGCCCCTCCCCCCACACTCACCATCTCGGGAACTCTCCACAATACTATGATTTCCGCCTACATACTGGTTTGAACTATACGAAACGATTGCGCCGTTCCCGACACTAACGATACGAATGCACCCATCCTTTGCAGCTTCGGCTGGAGGTCGTGAATTGGACCTGCAGAACGACAGGTTATTGGACGAAGAAGTAGAAACCAGTGACACTGCTGATCTCGCCGGCCAGCAAGGTGATTCTACATCCGTCCAATATAAGTGTTAGCTGACCTTCCTTTTTGAGACCGCCAACACCGTCTCCTGCGTAACCTGTCCATTTCGTTCTTCCTCTTTGGCCTCTTCAACAATGGTGAGTACATGTTATCAGCCCCTCGAGCTTACTCAATAGTTGCATTTCTCTAGTACTCTATGTTATAATTCTATCTGCTGCCCTTGATCTAGTTCCCCCTTCGACGCCGAAGGGAATCATAGCCTTCTGTAATATCGCTCCTGCGCTTGCAGCGAAAGTCGGGTGGCCCTACATCCTGAAGGGTCGGATACGTTATGCAAAGAGGCTTATTGGCTGTTGTACCCTGAGTATGTGTGGAATGATAGTGAGTACAGAAATTCCCCGTGATTAGCAATCCACTGATAATGGGCGAAGGTCGTTGCGCTCTTTGAATCGTTGGCCATGAGACTCCTCGGAATTAGTTTGGCATCCTTTTCGTCCGGTAAGTTAATATGTACATCTCAAGACTTTCCCTTATTCGTTGCACTAGGTTTGGGTGAATTGACATTCCTTCAATTGTCAACAACGTATGCACCTCCCTCGGTAGGCGGCCGTAGTGTCGGGTACGTAATCGACTACACTCTTTGCGCCCGTGCTTATAGCGACGATTCAGGTATTTTGCGTCTGGGACTGGCGCTGCGGGACTGGTTGGCGCCTTTCTCTGGTGGGAGCTGCGGAAATTCGGCGTTCGAATTGGCGTTGGTCTGTCTTCGGTACGTCGTTTCTGGAGCCCATTATCTCAAGTATCTTACCCTTGCACCTCTTGCGATAGGTCATGCCTTTGATCATTCCCCTCACCTATTTTTTCTTCTTACCGCATAACACCGCGTTCTTGTTTACGCACTCCCCGGTAGCCTACGAGGACCAAATCAGTCCTTCTGAAGTCCTCTCCGGTCTTCCTTATACCCCACTCGGGACAGCCGAAGATGAAGCTGGAGAAGAAGAGGGGGCCTTGCCCGCGGGACCCAAGCGGAAAGTTGCTTTGTCTTTCGAAGATAAATGGTGTCTTGTCCAGCCATTGCTGACTAAATATATGCTTCCTCTTTGTGAGTGCCGGACACTTTGTATATACCCCATGATTTACTGAGCCATATCCTAGTCTGTGTTTACCTGGTATGTTGATGTGCTGATTACCGCAATTTTTTTGCTCAAACTCAATTGGGCAGTTTGAATATACTATTAATCAGGTATGTTAGAAAGTCCCTCGCAATTGAAGACTTGCCTCACCCATAAGCAGGGAATTGCCCCGACTTTACTATATCCCGTCCCCTCGCCTGAGGGGCACTGGCTATTGAGCAAGATCATTCACTCTGTCCGAGACTATTATCCCTTCTGGCAGGCAAGTTGCTCCTTATTTCCGCTTGACGTCCATGCCATAATGTAATCATCTCACAGCTCGTTTATCAAGCTACCGTCTTCCTCTCTCGTTCCTCGATCTCTCTGGGGCTGCCCGCGCTTCCCGCGAGCCTCTTGCCGCTTCCAGCAGTCACACAGGCAATCATACTCTTCCTTCTTACTCTAGAATCCGCGTTTGGTTTCTTCTCAGAGGGGTCTGAAGCCATGAACATCTTTTTCGTGTTTACTCTCATTAGTATCGAAGGTATATGCGGTGGACTCGCTTAGTCAGTACCCATTCTCTCTACACTCAGCTAACAAATACTGATCCCTGATTCAACGGTAGCGTTAACGTCTTTTATCGCCTGAACCAAGAACATCCGGACCCGAACTCCAACCATGATCTCGAACGTACAAAGCAGGAGAGGGAATTCAAGATCGGTTCTATAGGCTTCGCGGATTCCTCGGGAATCTTGTTTGCTTCGATACTGGCAGTACCGACTGAAGTGGAACTGTGCAAAGCGCAAGTTAGAAGGGGCAAGTTGCTCTGCAAGGGATTATAGCTTCCTATCCTACAATAGTATGTACGTAATGAATACCTATTTAACGTTAACATTAGTGCCTCTCGGAGCCAGGAAGAGACTACAACTCTTTCAAGTTTTGTTCCTCACCGCTGTTGGTGCGGTTGACACTTGAAACCCTAACGTCTGAAGAAATCTTTCAATCATCAAAACTCGCAATTGTGACGGATGGAAATCCTGTTGGGTCCCAAGTATGAGTATTCCGGCAATCACCACAGTTCAAATCGGTCGCCTATTTTTGACTCACGCAGCCTTCCCTGGATCACGCGTCCGCAGCGAATGTCACCTTTTTTTTTATGCCTTGCTATATCATCCTTCACTCATTCAGCATGTTCGTGCTTCTAAGGCCGTTCACCTCGCCCGCGCTCGTCGAAACGTGCTGTCTAAAACAGCTTGTGCCAACTTCGCTGTTAGGAGTGCCTAAATCACACGAATTCTTTCCGTTCATGATTACTGGATCTTGACCCAAGTTCTAGAAATGGGGTCTATAGCACATAACACAGAACTTTATGGAATAGCACGTCACAACTAAATCCTAATTTAACAAATCAACCATTGCAAGCTCGCAATTCAGGTCTGCTTTCATTGACTTCATTACACATCTTCCGAGGCCCGAGCACATACCGCCTTGAGAACCCGAGGGAAAGTCCATATTCTAGTTGCTGCGTATCGTCTTTATTTATGCCCGCAGCAACAACATCTGTCCAGGACAGATTCTTGACAGTTCTAGAATATGTACAAACCTCGCCTCTCATGCTTTCTATTATAAAATTGCCCTATACTTATGGTCTGAAGCTGAGCGATTCTTCGCCGCATCGACACCGTCGTCGCACCTTCTCTGAACTTCCGCGACCAGTGCATCCTGAAGCTACAGGGGCGCAGTCGTCATTTGTAAGTACGAAACCTACGCAGTGTCTGATGCTTCGCGCATGAATTGAACGTACCTCCTCTGAGATTATCCCCGAAATCATTGTTTCTACTCCTACAACCATCATCGCAGCTGCAGTCATCGCCACGATATTCCAGCAATCACCACTATGTTTTACATCCCGACAAGTGTGCTAGCTCAGGCCATGCCAGGCAATTTTATGAACTGTCGCAAATGCGACCTCTCCACCACCTCCAGCGGTCCGCGCAGAATCTACCGGTAAGATCATTCATAATTTCTGTGATCGATTCATAGGCTGATAGTTTACTTTGCCGTTCCTTAGTGTGGGCATAATCTTGAAGGTCCCGCCCTCTGTAAGTTTCGCATTTCTGTCATTTTGGGCAATTTATTGATTGGTTTTTCATATTCTAGGACTGGTTGTGATGTTGATACTAGCTTTTTTTTTTTCTTTTTCTTTCTCTCATTTATAGTTCTTGTTTTCCCGTCCTCTTCTTCCACTTTTTTAATGTCTGTTAGCACTTTCCCCTCTTGCAGAATATTGAACCCAGATATCAGACAAAGCATTATGTGAACTGCCTTCCAGTCTGGTGAAGGGTTGAGTGCTACAGTTCTGGACAATTTTCAGACAGTGTGAGATGCCTGCCAACTACTCTCCCTGAATCTCTCCCACCCGAAATCTCCAAAGAGTTTATTTTTAGACTATCTAGTAGGTCATAGAACAATGAAGACTCAAAAGACAACCATGACATTAATATGCAAATTATAGCATGATTGATGACAGTCTGAGTTAACTGAGTCATCAGAATCACTGGCATGAGGCCGGTAGGATGACACACGTACTTGTTTTGACTTCTGGAAGTCAGTAGTCCGGCTCATCACTTTGCCTTCATCTATGTCCAGGTCATTGGGTCATTGATACGGACATGCAACGTGTTTTCTATGTGGATTTAGAAGATCCGCTCTATGTATGTCGCTAGTCGAATCATGACAGAGCCACACTTACAAGTTCGGGTTTCAAGTATTGTCACGGACTCTCTTCGCCGGGTAGGGAACATTATGAACGAGGAGTGACATTCATTTTCTAGTATGAGACATAACATTGAGCGAGGGCACGGTGCGAGCAAAAAAAAACAAATCACGATCAACATAGGGTTAGGGAGGGAACGAATGATTGAATGAGAGCAGGGCAGGAATATTGCCAAAATAAGGACATCCAACGATTATACCTCGAAACTCCCATACTCGCTGGCATGGAACCGCATGAGTGCAACGACAGCAAGAGCAGCCAAGTATTCGGTTTCCCTGTCGTGCAATCCAGCGTACCCGATGCCAGCCTCAACGTCAACGTCCATTGCACCACGGCGCCAATCCTGACTGTTCAGGAATGAAAACGTGGTGCTGGTCCTTTCGCTATGAGAGCTGGGCGCCCCGGGAGGGACACTAAAGGTGTGGAAGGAGGGTCCGTGAGCAAGGTGAATGCAACAGACGATTTCCTCGATGCTGAGCGAGAAGTTACCACGACGAGTGTAACGGTTCCAGGAAGTCGGAGCTTGAGCAAAGTGGTGAAATTGCTGTCTGATTGCCGGATCATCTTCAACCTGGTGGACGAGAGCAATCACAAGAGTGGAGATGGCGAGGGTTGTCGTGGTAATGAAGTTGACCATGGTCTCAGTATCATCACATGGGACAAGGGGGGGTATTGTTGTGCAGAAGGAAAGTTGGCGAGTTCTGGCATAATTTGCAGCAAGATCCTGCAATACGCCGGGACTGACGACTGATCCTTCTTGGCACAACAACACACCCAAGAGGATGTGTAGAACAAACCGGTTTATATAAATTTCTTCGTTTTGTATCTCACTTCCTCCATTGGCGCTCCGTAAGGTTCCGAGCGACGTAAATGAGTCCATGGCGATGCTGTTGAGCCCGCCCCAGCCGTGCACGCGGGCGGCGGGCAACATCGCGGCGCGGGGGTCGGTGAAGGTTGTTGATGCACGCGCGGTGCGGATGGATGTGGTGAAACGGCGGTATAGTGCATTTACAGCATCTTGAGTGTCCTTCTTATACTTGGTACTTACGGGATGTGTTAGGGTGAAGCGACAAAAGCGAGGTTGGCCACATACAATAGAGCACTTGTCAAGATAAACCCTCCCGCAATACCTGTAACGAAGGGGATGAGGCTACTGATCATAGTAAACGGCAGATTGGGGCAGAAGGTGCATACGACTGGGGTGACAGCAGTTTTTATATATGGAAGAATTCTCTGACAGATCATTGGCTGGATGAGCGTCGGTACCTATGATAAGCCATGTTATTCCGTGAAGTTCTTTAGCAAACGGCCCGTTCGTTCCGAATGCGAGGCATAACGGACAATACCTTGCATCACTCGAACTGCACTCGAAATTTAATCCCTGAATTATTCACCCTCATTCTCGCACAAGAGGTCACTGCACGCCTTGTCAGTCATCAAACTTTGACTTTGTTGCAGGGGGGTACTTGAAAACTGAGTCGAGCTCTTCATCTCCAAGGGCTGCGCAATACTGCGCCTGGGGTACTAGCATTTTAGTAAGACGCTGTTTTTCCGTCGTACGAACTGGTTCTTCGAGGCGAACAAACATCGTGCAAATGTCGAGAGGCGTCCTGGCGACTTTGTTCGGAGCTTGTAGAGAGGATCTTGGACCTTTTCTTGACAACATAACATTTGATTCCGTGTTGAACATGGACGACCGAAGTGGCAACATCATAGACAGCAGAATATCAAAGTACCCGTTAGTGCTTCCGGAAAGTGGTTCAAGGGAAAATCCTAGAGCAAACCTGAGACCTCGAAAGCGCGCGGGTGGGTTGCTGCTCGGGGGGGAAGGGGGGGGGGGGGCGGCGCCTATGGGAAGGATCACATACTTGAATCAGGACATTACCAACCAAGCGGTTAGCGCGAACGGGGTTTATGTGTCACAAGGTGCTACCAGCAGCTTTCAACTGCTTTCCGGGGGGATCGATTGAAATAACTGGAAAGTTGTCTGAATAATGGGCTACATAGAGTTTACATATCTTCCCAATACGATGAAAATATACAGATACAGATACTGTGGACAGTGTGACAATGTATCGTGCAGAGAACATATAAGAATATTCATGTCAGCAAGTGCCGTCGGAAATCATGTGAATAAAACGGAATGAATGGATCGAGGGAGTCAAAGAGGTATACTAGGGTATGTGCGCGGCAGGGGTGGCGGCGTCCAATTACATAGGTAAGAATCAGGCACACCTAACGGCCCCGACAGCATGGTAGTCGCAAGAAGGATCATCAGGCAAGAATCGACGTTGTTATCCACTCAGGCTGCGCCTTATAGCACTTCTCCACAGTCATACCCGGTCACTCGTAGCCCATGTTAGAAGAAGCACCCGATTCAGCACCCAGGGGCTGGGAGGTTGTTTGCATTAGTGTCGGGAACAAACGAAGGCTCAAATGCGTCATTGTCCGGGTCGTCGTCCATGGACTCCAACAGGGCGGCGAGATCCTCAGTAGCTTCCTGAACACGGCGGAAGGACTTTTCCAAAGTTGGGCTCTCGACGACTGGATGTATATGGTCGGGATGCACCTTTGAGACAGGTGAAACGAATGACTTGCCGATAATAGGCACAGAACGAACGACTTCGGCCTGTTCGACATGAAGTTTCATACTTCCCTCCTCCCCCTCCTCCTCGCTGATAGTGTGGGGGACCAGATTGAACCACATAAACTCCATAGCACGCTTGAGTTTGCGGTGTGCTGGAACCTCCGGGTCATCCTCGTAAATAGAGTCGTTGTCACTCTTAGTCTCGCCGCCGTCCGCATCCCTTTTAGTGTCGTCTTCACGTTCCTCTTTCTCAGTGCCCCCGGTCTTCCCATTAGCCTTGCCGGGGAAACTGCAATGCACGCCACTCTCCTCTTTGGCAGCACTGACACTCCTCATCTCGTGATCCACAATTACCATAATCACGACAGATGCCTCTTCCACCCCATCCTTTTCTTCTGAAGCCATTTGCCCCTCGGCTTCAGTTGCTTTGCCGTGTAACTTGTTCTCCTGGTCACTGGGAGCACCGAGGGAGCTCACGGAAGACTCTACTGAAGGCTCTCTAGTCGAAGTGCTGTCGATAGAAGAGACTTCGGTAGATGAAGACGAGTCTGAACGGTCGTTAACGCGGCTGTCCGGCTCGATTATTGGTACCTTTGAAGTGTCGCATCGTTCCAGAGGCTCGGCGACGATACAGTGCACGGCAGAGTTGGGGACGAACGCGGTATAAATAGGGATGTCAGCCCCACGAACTCTCGCAGAATGAATTGGAGCAGGGACATTTGGGACTGAATGGTGATGCACTGTTACTAGATATATTTAATCGAAGAGATATACGATGTACCTGGAATAACCACGATGTTAGTAGCACCACCGAGTTCGATATCAACATCGGTGGTGGTAAAGCTCTTCCGACCGCGTCGAAGAAAGGAGAGCACATTGTAGAAGAATGCAATGATAGATAAGAGAACTGGTCGTACGAGATCGTCAGGGGAAGACATTGCTTTATAGTTCGTGGTGAGAAGGCCTGGGGGGGGCGCGCAGATTCTTATAATAGAGACGATTGTGGCTGACATACCCAATTAGACGACCGAGTTGGCTAGGCGATCGACGCTGGCTTCGGCACGAGCAAAACACGCTAAGCAAGGTTCAGACAAGGGAGTGACACCTCTACCTCAGCTCTTGCAGTACAGGAACCCTGGTTCCAAGGCTAACTGTTGGGATTTTAATGAGTCGATGTTTTGGAGCAGTCGTCCAATGTGTGAAGTAATCCGTTGAAGTCCACATTTGTCCAAAGACAGTCTTAGAGCAGGTGAATACTGCAGTCGAGTAACCAGAACCGAGGATTGTCAGAAAGGTAAAGATACGGTATCCGTGCTACCAACATTCGTACCTGAGAAAGCGAATACATCTCTATTCTCGAGTTCTTGAACGCCAACGTATGTTATTTGTGCATTTCGTCGTCATTTTTTCCCCACACATCGACAGCGTGTGGACTATGGGGCACTAGTACTCGTATATAGTGCATGGAGGATTCTGCAGGTGGATTGTCAAAAGAAAGCATTGTTTGAGTATCGCACGGGTAGAACAATTATTCAAGAGACCAACTGATTAGTCATCGACAGTCCAACTTGGACACCCAAGTTGGTTATACTCTAGAAGTGCCGGGGCAAGGAGCACGTCTTCCTGGCATTTAATTCTCTCATTCATTAGGTCGATGTTGAAGATCCAACTTCCATGAGCTAACGGGACTGATGAGTCAATTCTAGCAAGGCGCAACATTGCGCAGTACAAGCCTTAATCTTTTAGGATCCCCGAAACGAGATGAGCTATGACATTGGTATATATAAAGGAATAGGAGAAAAGTTATGTGATACTGGTTACTATCGCCGCTACAGAATGAGTGGGCGCGCTAAATTAGTTTCAGGGCTATTAAATAAAACATGAACGATCTGCCGGCTTTTGAGCCAAGCATCAAAGCCGGCAGTGAAGGGTCAGCTCGAAAGCTGAGTCGAGCCCATCTTTATCCAGAGTAATATGCATTGTTGAAGATGCGAAAATAAGCATGATGAAGGGCGGACGATCCAGGGCATGATAACGTTGGTCGGCAATGGAAATGGGCGAGATTGCGGGCAGGACTGGAATCGGCGTAGATTGAGTCCGCTATGTTGAGAAAAAGACGAGGCACTTCCCTTCTGAAATGGAAAGAGCAGGGAAGGAGGAAAACAGTGGAACATGTAGGTGGGTGCGGCAAAGCTGATGAGAGAACTGGGTGGGCTGGACGGAAGAGACTACGAGGAAAGAGGTCAAGCTTGGGTCGGGCCTATAGCTTGTATCGTACATTGTAACCTGAAGACAAGTAGGGAGCCAAAGCCAGAGCCCATGCCTGTGAGATACACGAGAAGTAGCGAAGGAAGGGAAGAGGAAATATCTTGATATATCCTGTCCGTAAGACGAGATGGGGGGAAAGGGGAAAGAAAATACATGACAAATCTGTAATATATGATCCGGGAAAAGGGAGAAAGAGAGACTCAGGAAAATAAATCGAGAGACGTCAAAAGGAGGGCGAGGAAGGTGCAAAGCCGTGGCCCAAGTGCTATATGATTGTTCTTGTCTATGTGTTAGTGAGGCATATGCGCCATAAATGCCGAAAATCACCTGTGGTATATACGAAGCTAGACAGGAGGCGATTAATCGGGTTCAAGAAGAGAAGGTCGCGTTATTGATCATGGAGGACGAATTCCAAAGTTGGTGAGTCTGCTGTGTTTATGAATGCGTGGATGCAATTACTTTCTACTATCAAACCCACAAAACTATTAGTAGCAGAGAGCGAATCAGCAAGGTGACAGACTTATTCAAAGGGTTTCAATCAAAGGGGGCAAGCATCAGCATTGAGGTTTATCAGGGCAAACGCCACCTCCAGATAATCGGCTGAGACAGGCGTAGGGAAACCTTCGGAATCGGCTATGTCCATATCTTCATCGACGAGAGTAGCGGTTGAGCTGGCAGAGGAATATTCGGAAGTGGGTGTATTAGGGAGAAAGCATCCCTCCTCATGATCTTTCATGGCAGCTTCGTAATCAATAAAGCCTTGAACGCTATCCTCCATGTAGGCGTCGTCATCACAGACTATAGGAAGTTGTTCAGCACAACGTATGCAAGATCAGCATGAACTCACCCTCCATCTCGGCCCATCCCTCACCAGGCTCTCCCATCTCGACGTCCGTCAAAGCTGTTGGAGACAGATAAGGCCGGGAATGCTGACCCACACATAGACTCACAGACGGTGTCACGGTTTACCGGAGATACGCATTCTATAATAACATCGTTTGGAGCATCCATAGTGTAGCGCCCGCCAGAAGGGAGCCGTCCGATGGCTGGAGTGGCGGCTTCCATATCTTTTGATTCTGGCAAGGTGAACAAACATGTACCGCCAACAGGAAGTACTCACTATCGGACACTAGGAGCCTCCAATGCTGGATGTCGGTGATCTTGGAGATGGAGTCTGGAACATATCCTTAGGATGGCCCGACAGTAAGCGTGAATCAGTAACATTGTCAGGAACCCACTTCCAGGGACGTTATGCTTCAAGGGCTTGGGGGCGGCACACGTGCACTCAGCTGCTTTGACACAATTACTGCTCCTTCCCGTATTGCTGTATAATTTGCCCGTGGCAAGAATAGAGGAAGATGGCGCGTATGATGAAATCCTCGGAATGTCCTTGATTTTGGGCTCTAAGCATGTTGAGCGAAAGTGCGGCGCCCAAGGAGAGAATCCTCACTATTACAAATAGGGAGGTTTTCCTGTTGTCCGGTACGGGTAGTTTTCCCACGTAGGTTGAGGACGTAGCCTTCAGGATGGACGATTTGAGGCGGTGTCAGCCAACGATAAAAGGCACCCACCACCAAAGAGCAAGGCCTTCTTGGAGGTCACGACGAAAATACGTGCGCACAGATGCGGTCTAACATAATAGGATGGCTTTCCATTGCCGGCGAGGCCGCTGAACAGGCGGTCCTGTTTGGCGGCCCCGGAAAGGCACGACCTGTAGGTTGAGGGTGACCGTTTCACTGGGTGGAGCGCGACGGAGTATACATGAGTGCGAGCCATAAGGTCCAGGCCTGTAAGGTTGGCTTTTGCTGGTTATATCGCTGAGGCCGAGGCCTGAGTTCAAGGGGACGTCTCAGAGTCTTGTTTGGAAAACTGGGGAGGTTTATGTAGGTCTTGTTCCGACCAACCGCTGGGACGATCGGTTGGCTGACATCATGACGATACTCATTTGCAATGAGCGACCTAAGACCAGGTGCGGTGGAGGGCACGACGGAGATCCTGAAGACTTTGAGGCGTGAATTTGGCAGAGATTCCCGTCAGAAGGGTGTGTTTTAGGGATCCCGGTTTGCTGGATTGTTGGATATTTTTGGACCCGTCGCATTTTTTGCTCGAACTAAAGGAATCGATAGTGTCCCTCTGGTTGCTTTTTAGGCACCTAGGACCAACGAAATCCACACCTGATTGAGACTTTGTTGCTGGCTACTTCTCCGACATGGTCCCGCACGATTGGGTACGAAGCCTGGGATCACGTACTAGCAAAGTGTCCTTTTGTTGAAGCATTATCCTTCCGAGTCAGAGCCTGCAGATCCTCAAGTGGTTGTCGAATTGGCACTCGAGAAGATTTCAAAGACTAGATGTGGCCGAGTCATGTAGAACTCTAGACGAACGGACGTCTTGTGCTGGAGCCGTGGTGCCAAGTCACCCAGATTTCTGGGACAAAAATCTGCGAGCGATCGGCAACCGATGTGAGGAACAGAATCCGAACTTCCGACGACGCTGTGCTCCGAATTGGGCCGTCGGTCCCATCAAGATTAAATGTCTCGGCAAACATAACCAAGCACAATACAGATAATTTATACGGATCGATTGGAAGTAGAAGTCACATCTTCGTTTACGATGAAATACTTTTCGACCAGAGGAGGCGACCAAAAACTCTCCTTTGAGGAGGTAAGCCCTATTCCACAGCCAAGTGTCCAGATTTTCCAAATGAAATTGTGTTCAACAGACAGTTCTTGCTGGCCTTGCGCCAAATGGTGGCCTCTACATCCCGGAATGTATACCTCAACTCCCAGAAGACTGGAGAACAAAATGGAGCACTTACTCCTTTGTCGACCTCTCTGTCGCGGTCCTTTCTCTCTACATCTCACCAGAAGAAATTTCGCAAGAAGAGCTGCGAAAGTTGGTCGAGAAATCCTACACCTCTTTCCGCCACCCTGACGTCACGCCTCTCGTTAAACTTGACGACAAGAAATTTGTCCTCGAGTTGTTCCACGGACCTACATTTGCATTTAAGGATGTGGCACTCCAACTACTGGGGAATCTATTCGAATTCTTTTTGCTTAGAAGGAATGCCAGAAAAGCGACAGGAGAAGAGCAAGAGAAATTGACAGTTGTTGGTGCGACAAGTGGAGACACAGGAAGGTATGTGACAGTCAACAGCATTCCCACTTTTTGTTCTCAATGGATTCCTAGTGCAGCCATCTATGGTCTCCGCGGCAAAGCCAATGTCTCCATCTTCATCCTTCACCCTAAAGGACGCGTTTCTCCCATTCAAGAAGCCCAGATGACCACCGTCACTGATTCCAACGTTCATAACGTGGCTGTCAAGGGCACGTTCGATGATTGCCAGGTACTGCTTCTATCTCCGTCAATTATCCGGCCCAATCCACTTATGACTCACCTTGAACGTGGCAGGACATCGTAAAATCCCTCTTCGCCGACCAGGCTTTCAACGCCAAACACCGTCTTGGCGCCGTCAACTCTATCAACTGGGCTCGCATCCTCGCACAAACAGTCTACTACTTCCTCTCCTACTTCCAGATCCAGAAACAGCTCCCAGCAGGCGTCTCTAACAACGGCGTCGAGATTCAATATGTCGTTCCAACCGGAAACTTCGGGGATATCTTGGCGGGATACTATGCCAAGCGCATGGGGCTTCCTATTGGCAAACTCGTAGTTGCCACAAACGCCAACGATATCCTTGCGCGCTTTTGGAAGAGTGGGCGCTACGAGAAAATCGACTTTGATGCACGTCCTGCCCCAGATGGCCGACAACCCACCGACGCCAGTGGTGTGAAGGAAACGCTCAGTCCGGCCATGGACATCCTCGTGTCCAGCAACTTTGAGAGGTTACTATGGTATCTCGCCTACGAGAACGAGATTGGCGCTTCCGATGACGAGAAGAGGGCTAACGCATCTCAGACATTAGATGAATGGATGAGCAAAGTGAAGACCGACGGAAAAGTTGAGGTACCCGTACCGGTGTTGGAGGCAGCCCGTCGAGACTTTGTTGCAGAAAGAATATCTGACCAAGTGGTGAGTATCGCTGTTCCGAGGAATGATCCCAAGTCCCACCGAGTTGATGTGATGAAAACCATTAACCTACCCTAGACATTGGATACCATCCGCAAATATTTCAGCGCCCAACCGTCCTATATTGCTGATCCTCACACTGCTGTTGGTTTGGCTGCTGCCGACATCATCGCCCCTAACAAGTGAGCACACGTTTTCCGTAGGCGCCTATCACTGTCTTAACGGAACATTCTTCTTTATCCCAAGCACTCCGCACACCTACCAGATCGTCCTCTCAACCGCACATCCCGCGAAATTCTCAGAGGCAGTGACCCGTGCGCTTGAAGGTGCATCAACCTTTGATTTCGACCGAGATGTGCTTCCTGCCGAGTTCCGAGGGCTGTTGGAGAAGGAGAGGAAAGTGATACAGGTTGACCGGCCGGAGGTCGGCTTGGTCAAGGAAGTCATTGAAAATGTCGCACGACAAAGTTCTTAATAGCCCTCGGTGAGGTGACAAGCATCTAGAGTAGAAGGATCTTGGATTGATATCTGTACATATATTCGGTGATAATCCGCTCATAACGTATATTAGGAATATCGCCAAACACGATGTTGTAACATACCCTCGATACAGACTCAGTCGAGTGCAAGACGTGGGTCACCCGAGCTCGTGACTGGTGGCGTCCGGGTGAGACCTTGAGGACCTTTCCCGGTTGGGGTACCCGATGCGTTCTTCACGGGACCGAAAAATTTTCAGGGTCAATCGATTGCTCTCGTACTCTCTCGTACATAGTGAATTCGATGACCCGTTGCGTTATCCGAAATTGCATCTGGTGTGAAACAGGAAGAAATGGTCCACTGGAGCTGTTTGGTTTTCAGACTGTGAACCCCGAGCTTCATTAAGCCAAATGAGGTATTCTTGGGTACGGTACGTAGTTACAGTCGTCGTAGTCAGAGTGACCTTGAATAGTCCTGGTAGAAGACCTAAGTCTTGATCTATAGTTGGCATGCAAATCGTCAGTGTTAAACCATCATCAGTGAAGAGTGTCATATTTCAAATATCTTTGGTGTTATTATCACGAACTAACTTGGAAGGTCGTCATAATAGAGCCTACAATAACCCCTCTCCCTCAAATGTTTTTAGGTCAGCTACGTCGCGTTGACAGGAAGGTTATTTTTAGCTCAACAATATTAATGGCCAGAAGCTCTCCTATCGAGCTGTAAGAAGCCCACCAAGGCGAAGCGGCAACGTCTGATTGCTCAAGCCCTCAAATGCAGGGGGGCTAGCCGGCATCAGGACGGCTCATCCCTATTTTTTGTTCTTCCCCGTGGAATCATGGCCACCAGCATCATTCGTTTCGCTTCCCTGTGGCAGTTTGATTGTTGAGGATACCGGGTTCTTCGACAAATTCTCATAACCATTTGCATCACGAGAAGAAGGATCCCTCGGCCAGTTTACCCCATTAGAGGCTTACGGTCCAACCCGCCCCAAACGAGCATTACTAATGTATTACTTTTGGATTAAAATAATTACAATTCGCTTACCGAGAGACTAGTGTTAACCGCTGCTCCACAGTAGGCCATGTCGATGAATATGTCTACGGGTTAGACCTGAATGGGTCTTATACTCTGGCTAACTCAAGAAACTCCACCCAAACTACCGGAACAACCTCTTGTGCATTCTATGCCAAACCAATCGAATGAAGAAAGGCGTTATTTGTACGGAAGATTCAATGAATACACAAAGTCGGACACCACCCTGCGGCCCCACTATGGTTGAATGTTCAAAGGAAAGTCTAACTGAGTGATTGGATGTCTCCTTATGTTTTCGTGAAGCGGGAAGGGTCGATGCCGGATACACAAATTTCCAGGGCCATTGAGAGGGTAGCATAAAACGAGCTTCCAGTCTCCGTATAGGTGGTTACCACGGCAGGGGCTCGCTGTAACGGAGAGCCAGATGATAGTTAGCCATGGTGCCGGTGCATGACTTGATCCCGACTCACGCTTTTGGAGGGATTCCTCAACCATTGATAGATATCTGTCGAGTCTGCCAGAAGCCTCGCCCAGATGCCCAAAATCAGGCTCAGGCCGGATTCCAAATGAATGATTTCATCAGAAACCAGCTTTGAGAGCGATATTTGGGTATTGCTGAATTTGTCACCCTTGCCGAAGCAAAGCTGTGCGGAATAGAGCGCGTGTGCTACTTCGTCGCGCTTCCCTAATTAAAAGCCTTGAGTAATGCTATTGAAAAAGAGAAGACCATAAACGCTTACGATCGAAGGATTCATATATTGTACCCACTTGGGCTACGGAGCCGGACAATACCTTAGAAACACATCGCGTAAACGAAGGGCCATAGAAAGGAAGGCTCATGGACTTACTAGCTTTTGATGTGAGAGCTTCGACCGTGTGGGTTTCCTCCCAGAAGCTGTTCCAACACGCATCACAGTATATACTAGATGGGTTGGATCAGGATTCGAGAGACGTCCATTCTGCAATAACTGGGTCAGGTCATCGTTTCCCCAAAGCGAAAGGTATTAACTAACCGAAGTTGAAAGCCTGAAAGTTCAATCAGCACGAGCACTGGAAGGCGGAAGTATCATGAACTCACTCCCTCATAATAGCATCCAGCTCTTGAACTTTGCTGGACAAGTCCCGGAGCTCCTTTTGACCCATCTTGGTTTGGATATGGGTAAACTTCGCGAATTCGGTATGGAATGAAGCGAGAACAGCGCCCAACCGCATTGCGTGCTCTACGAGAGCACGTATCGAGTTCGCATGGTCTGCGGAGATCTAAAAACAGAACTTCTCAGAGAACGAGGCCGAAAGGCAATGCGTAATGGCTTACTGTCATGAAAGACTGAAGCACCTGCAACACTTCACCATCCGACCGCATCGCCGCCATTGGTAAGATCGTCGTGCAAAATACTGTGGAGCGTGAAGGTGTGAGTGCCCTTGGCCAGGTTCAGCCTTGGTCGATGACTCACATTTCAGGCGACCGGAAATACCCCCCGCAGTGGTTCTGAATTGCCACAAGAGCTCAGCAAAGTCCTGGATGATATGTCAGTAGAAAGCCACGGTCTTGACGTTGTCACATACCCTTCGCAAGCTGTCCCATCTCGGTCTGAGGGGCACAACCAAGCCCAGCATGTCGATTGAATGGACCATTTTGGATATAGCGTCGAATTTATCCATGATATCCACCATCGTCTTCGCGAGTGCCCTGCAGGCGTCTCCAACATCCTGCTGGACGTCCCCGTCGGCAAGGCTGCGAGCAGCGTCGCCATAGGATAGAACCCTCGATTTGGAAGAGTAGGACATAGCGGGATTAGGTGAGGTCGGATGGTGAGTGTCCAGGCAGTGAAGATTGGAAAATGTGGACCGGTTCTTATAGCATATCTCCCGGAAGGGCGGCAAACATAAAGAAGCTCAGAGAACGCGGAAGTTCGGAGATGTCGAGGATGACTTTTCACCAAAAGTGAAGTCCTGATTGAATGGACTTGAGGGCTGTGCCATTGTCTTGATCCTGCGCTTCGCGTGATTGATGTATGGCCTGCCTCGCTGTGGAGATCTACGCAGAAGTGGTGAGATCGCAGAGGCGTCAATCCTCCATTGATTAACGGGGTGACAGCATCCTGTTGGGGACCTGGACCTGGACGAGAGCCGAGGGCAAAAAATTTCTGGACTTAGCGTCATAAACACTCCACCATTCTCAGGCACCCCGTCAGCGTGAATCATGGTCATCGTGCGCAGCAAGATGGATGAGCCATGGAAGAGCTCGCCCTGTTCCACTCGTCGGCTTCTAGGATCACTTGCATTGGATCCGCGTACCCACGGAGGGCTTGATATTCGGTCATTCCTTCCGGGTACCCTAACCATGGGGGGCCATTTGCCATGGCATTATGACACATGGTCGCCTCAACCGCCAGATCATCCGTAACATTGTCTTGACAGCGAGGTGCGGACAACACTTGAGAAAAATATTACTCCCATCTGTTGGACACGGATCTGTCGGTGTAAGCCAAACACTCGGTATGCCGAAAGTTTTCAACGTGGCTAGCAAAGATTTGCCATTTTTGTCACATAAACGACAAAAACGGAGCGTGGGAAATCATCTACCTGTAAGCTGTCATTGGACGTGGCCGGATTCCAAACGCTGTTCACTCCAGCGAACGCCCATTGGAATTTTTTCCCACAGCATATTTCCCTTCCATAAACTGCTGGTATCCTCTGGTGATGGACGCGCTATTGCCGGTTAAGCGAGTTCAAAGCCTCATCAGCTCAAACCTCTCGCAACCAGAGAAAACCCGACGGATGGGCTTCGCGAGGCGCTTTCAGGCGATTCCGATCTAATGAAAGCATCATCAGAAAGGTCAGGCAACATTCAACCTGTCACTTGAAAGTCACTCTAAGTAGCCCTGGGCTACGGATCAATCACCATGTATCATCATCATCTGTTGGTCGCCGGAACATCGAATTGCGTTTCTTCCTCGACACCCGATGCACTATAGAGCAATATACATCGACTTGGTCATCGAAAAAAAGCACCCATCGGTCAGGCCAACCTTGGCCGATCAGTGCAACTCCCGACAATCAAGTTCCGATGCCTTTTTATCATGATTACCTATATGCATCAATGAAGGTAAATCAAGAATAAAGCTAAGAATAAAAATGAAAATGGAAGAGCCTCTTGATTGCGGTTTTTGGCTGGTGGTAGAACAATTCCACATGATGCAACACTGACCAGAAGGGTAATCTGTCTGTATGTGGCCAATTCAGGCCAGTAACTATTTCCTCCGCCATCACGAATAAGGTTGCCGTCGATCGTCCCCGCGATGATGAACAAGTCCTGCCAAAACGAAATCCGTTCGTCCTCCACGCTATCGCGGCCATCATTCACTATTTGAGTCACAGACACCAGCCGTTGTGTTCGGAAGTCGCGGCCTGTAGGCTGTCTTTCTTCTTTGGACATAGAATGCCTATCGAAGGCCTAAATTTAACCCCCGGCCCTGAGGCTGGTAAGGCTTCCTCAAAATTTCGTAGTTCATCCGATCTTCACCAGACGCTAAAATGTGGTATGCTCCTAGTGAAGGCTAATATCCCAAACTCCAGTGCATACAGCATATTCCACTGTGTAGTCAAGATCGCGTCCCGAACGAACGGCTGGACCCTGACTGCGCAGTAGCACGGTGTGGAGTTCATTGCCCGCTGTGCATCTCGCGCACCAGCCCAAGAGCATTCAAATAACAGCCGGAAAATGGAATCATCCAGGTGCCAAAACACCCTCCGTGGCAATCTATCATCGCTCTGCGAATGTCAAATTCATTGTAAAATCTTCATGCTGGACCGGTAGAATGAGACATATCAATTGAGCTTGCAGATGAAAAGGATGAAATCCTGATATGCTACTCACTGGGTAGGGTCCCTAGGTGATGAGTAGAAGCCCACAATGATTAATTTAGCGAAGGCTGTGAGTCCCACGTTCTCTACGGCCTGCACAAGCCACATGGTATAGCGTTCACTTCGTTTGCTCATCGGTCATGGGCCTCGTAGCTCATAAATTGAGAAATTTAGTTGATGCCGAGTCGAACCGACGATATTGACTTGAATGAGGGCAGTCGAGCAAGGTCGCCAAATATTTTATTTAGGATGATCCAGGATAAAGGGACAAAGGTAGTGCTCAGCTAACTGTCACTGAACTGCCATCCATTGGATGCCTTTCGCGTCCTATCAAGTGTGGCGTTTCGTCCAGTATTCGCGATGCACCCCGCAGGGTTAGTGTGACACTCCGAGGCTCCCTAGGGTACCTGTGCTTGCTGCGCGCGCCAGTCCTAATCCAGACTTGAGGCCTGGGGAAGCGGGCAGTGGAGGCTGTGCGTCATGCTCAGGAATTCCGTCCTCTTCCTCCGTTCCGAGGCTAACATTGCTGCGGATTTGCTCCTTCCTTATGTCCTTCGGGGTAGTACAGTTTGCCAATGACCCACTCCATATACCCATAAATGGGGATATGCTCCTTCCGGATGCGCGGGGAAACCTTGGACAATTAGATGAACGCTGACCGATCCTGCCGGTTCCGCATTTGCCTGCTCTAAAAATAACCTCTCATATCAATATCTTTTTAACCAATTGCGATGAACGAGGGAAACCATCTTCTTGAGATTTGGTTGGTTAACGTAAGGAAAGAACATCTTTCTTCAGTATACTAACTTGGTTGGTGTGCCCAGCATTTCCCAAGTGCGAAACTGTAACTGTGATAGACGTGGCGACGGGAGTTTGCCTGAAATTTTCCAGGGCAGGACCTCAGTATACCTCGACCCTGGAGGAGACTTCGGGGGTTCTCCGCAGCACTCGCCTCGTCTGTTCCGAAGGATGCATCATTTTTACGTCGGTATTCCGTATGATTAATACTATGATATGTTATGATAGGCTATGATGTAGAGCAATAGTCGGGCATCGTCATGTACCGACATCAAGTCAAGAAATGGAAAGGCGGGGTGAGCGCCAATCCTTAAGCATGTCACCATTACACATTTCATAATTGATGTGAGTTGTGGCGACTCAAACAATGATGATCTGAGTCTTTGTCGATGGTTTTCTGACGACATTTATTCCTGCCCAGTCAGAACTCGGGTTGGTTGGGACCAAGCCCGAACTTCGCGCGATCCTTGGAGATGGTGTCTAATGGTGAAATCTGATGCATAGGAGTAAACTTGGCAACGAGTGGTAATATGTCGTTTGACATGCAGATAGACTTACACTAACTGGTGTACTTCTCCGAATAACTCATAAGAAATCCAGGGATATATCAAGGAATAGATCTTTTTCTTCGGAAGGAAAGACGGCTTTTCAGGGTAGAATCTTTTAGTTCGGATGGCCTTCTCCAGCCTTAGGGACCAGCCAATGCTAGCTCTGCGTTCCCATCGGCCCCGTCGCGACGCTCAACTATTAAACAGAGATCATCATTCAAATTACATCTCTGAAGTAAATGTCGCGTTCAGAAGGAGAAAAGCACGCGCTAATGGCAGAGCAAACCCGAAACCGGGTGTTGATCCTAGTTTTCTATGTGATATGGAAACTGACAGTCGTGCCTTCCATTTACCACGATCAATGACGCAAAGGACAAGGAGAAGAGCTCGGATGGTATTGGGTAGTAAATATCTATGCACGGGAGATGTTTTAAACAGGGATAGGTCCAAGACGGTAAGTGAAGCTCACCTCGGAGTCACCCACTATGTGGTAGACGATTCAGGTGAGTGGAACGGTAGCGAAATGGCACAGTTACGGTTGCCCTGATTACTTGAAGTAAAGAATGTGAAATGGAAAGAAAACATACTATATTAAGAACTATCCCAGCCGTTCATCCAACCAAGCCATTCCTGGTACTCTGACAAAGGAGTAATCGGAATGATTCTCTGATTCAGCGGATTGATAATCCCCTGCCCAACAAAGGGGGTTGGGAGCAACTAGAACAACTAAGAAGCGCCATGAAGAAAGCAAGTGATCCTAACGAGGCGCTAATATTTCAGAGCCCAGAACACTACTGGAAATCATCAATAAATGAGATAGGAAGAGGATACTCAAAGAATTGCATTATACAAAAGGACAGTAAGGGTGTAGTGTCTGAGGCTCGAGGGTATCGTTACCTCGTTCCTGTTTTCGGAAGGCAATGGGCTTTCTTGAGTCTTCACCATTGACTCGGATACTCTTTCACCCAGGAGCCATGGCAGTCCAGCGTACTGCTGCCCAAGTGCGGCACTGTAGAATTTTTGGTTGGACTCGAGTGACCAGGCCAAGTCCGCCTGCCAATCAGTCCCCTCCCAAGTCATCCAGCTGAGACCTTCTTGGTAGAGGAATATTCAACGCCTTTCTTTGGAACCTTATTGCACGGATGAATACCTTCTGCGTCGTTTCCTATGCCCTCCGAAAGGATACATCAACACACGAATGCTAATTGCCTGTGCATTTGCCTCTTCCCTCTTCTAATTGTCTAGCAGTAGATAGAGGATTAAATGCATCGTGTGATTCGCAATCGACTGGTTGTACAAACCGTCAGTTCCTTCCACATCCTGAGTGCCAAAAGAGCCACCAGATGACAGTGTCTCATATGCACTCATGTCAACTATAATGAGATGGACGACGCGCGGACCATTGATGAACTATAATTCATGCACAAAGGCCAAGGATATGATATGTAGCAGGCGAACTAATGGGGAAATCCCATTTGCGACAAAGCGAGCCAAGTCAATCATCCTTGTACGTGTTCTAACACACTCTTAATCGTCCGGCTGAGATTCCTGTTATCGTTCAAGAAGTCCGAGCATAAAGGTACAGGGGCCAAGAATAAAGAATTAGCGATTGAATTGCCGACTAGCCAATCTTCCCATAAGTTTCGTGAACACTTGACGTAAGAACTGACTGTTGGTCTTGGCATTCAAGATTCATAATTGCTCCCAGACCACTCGGTTTGTCTTGGAGACCGAACTTCTTTAACCTGACTATGTATCAGATTCACAACTCAAGATTGGGCTTCGGCTCTTTCAAGATCGCGATTGGTGCTAGTTATTGTAGTTGAGACACAGAGTGTCATATTAATCTACAACTTGTTACAACAGCTTCACTGGATACTTCATTATCGGGAAGAGGAGACTTCACGGACCGGACGTCGCACTAGGAAAAAAAACAGCAAGAGGGAGGGTAAGGGGGAATGGATGGTGTGAGTACCTTGGAACAACGAGGATCAACAGAATAATTACATAAAATCATGGGTTACGGCACAAAGTGGGTGCAGTTGGCGAGCCAGAACTTTCGCCAAACTTCTCCATGTCGTAACTTTCAGTAACGGTCGATGTGTTAGTTTTGCTTGGCGTCTGCTCCCTGCAAAGACTGCCTAGTAAACGCGTTTGCTCCCTGGACGGACCTCCACCGACATACACAGTGCCGGAATCCTCCGCCTGAGCGAGCACGAAGGGCGGTACGCTCGCCATTCCAACCTTCACCGCCACGGTTGCCCTTACTGCTTTCTCATCCCGATTCAACAGCATACACGTTATCCCGCTCCCATGCACCGCAAGGACGACCATATCGTTCGGCCGACGCGTCACAGCGGCCTTTGTAAACACTCCGGTTCTGAGGTCAATAAGGGTAACCGCATACGGACGGGGTAAACTCCCAGACGGACTAGGTCCTCTAGGGTGAGGGAGATCCCACTGAGGAACCAGCTGGCGGGAGCCCCACTCTGAGGCATGGTCAAAAGTGGGATCTTGGGATTGCAACCATCTATAGGCGTCATGACCCGGGGTGATATGATCCTCGACTACGATCCAAGTGTCCTTCTCCACGAACATAGTTCCAACCAGTAATTCTAGGATCACGAAGGCGAGGGTTGCTAGCCAGATGACGACGGCGCCGCCCATGATACTGCCAGCCATGGACGCAATTCCAGTGATGAAGAGGACAACATAAGTCCAGATTGCCCATCGCTTCAAGCTCTTCATTTCAGGGTTACGGTACAAGCCAGCCGAGTCGCGCTGGAGCCAATGGGTCAGATTGACGGACTTGGGACCAATGATGGACAAAACGGGTTCCGCGGGCTGGTTGCTGGCTTTACGAAGCTTGACCGGGATGGCCGTAATAAGGGCCTCAAGTCGCTCAGATCCCTCCCTCGGTGCAATCGGCTTCCCCCACCATCGGTATTCCTCCACCTGTGGATCCGCAAGTTTGCATACCGCCGCCAGGAGCGCCGCATTATAGTACCCCTGATTGAGCTCTAGCAGCCATGCCAGGTCCGCCCAGCCGTTCTCACCCCGTAAATCGTGTAAGTGGGATCTGCGTGGAAGTAGACCGTTCAATGCCTTTCCGAGGAGATTGTGCTCATGGAAGTCACCCGCTTCGCTCCTGCGAATGGCTTCGACGACGAGGGAATGGATTGCGGATTGCCAGGTGACTCCCCCGGAGTTTGTCGCATGTTGCATGATATTGTAGAGATGCCAGTGTTTGGCTTCCTCAGCACGGGCCTGCATATCAGCGCGAAACTCCTGACCAGAAACAATGGTGATGCGGCTCTCGAGTTTCTGCGAGTCGGAGTCCTTCGACCTCGTCATCTGGAGAACTTCGGGGGTGTATAAGATTTCGCCCATAGTGAACAACCGAGTACCCCATGGGCAATCAACGCCGGTGTGGTCGCAATCCTCGACATGACAAAAAACAACGACTCGCTTCGCTCCTCGGAAGATATCAGTAAGGTTTCCAATTTCAATGTCCCTCTGTCGGTTAATCTCCTTCTCCTCCCTGGCCCTGTGATCGAAGAGGCAGAACTCGTCCAACCAGATGAACTCTACGTCGTCGTCCGCCCCATGAATCGTCTTTCGCGCTCGCGCGTACTCGTCCAGCATGGCCTGGGAGATCTTCTGGCGGTTTCGAAGACTATATCTGCGTTTCCCATCTGGCTCAATCTCCGGTTGGGGATCGAGCTCACCCCCCGCCTTGAAGAAGAGCTCCTCCGCACTCTCCATCGCATAACTAATTGCTGTATATCCACGTTCTCGAATTTGTTTCTGTAATGCCTGGGCCTCTGGAGGTCTCTGGGCTTTGCCCGAGCCGCCTTTGTCGTCTTTCTCGCGCTCCCTTTCGTATCTGACTTGCGTCTGAAATACGACCTTCGTACCGCGAAAGACCACCTCCAACAGCCATTTCGGCTTATTGCCAGTAACCGCGTATTGCCCACTGGAGGCGATCTTGACATGTCCTTGCTCGGGAATTAATGATCCCGGAGATTCCAATAGAACGGCATCCGGAGTCTTGGCCCATTCGATCCCCCACAAGATCCGCTTCAGAATGTCGTCCGTAGATCGAGCGGTGTGGGGGATCAAAATATATATTGGGGACAGAAATATGGCGAAGAAGAGGCGAAGGAGATTGGCGGGAACATGTAGGACGCTGTCCGGTTTACGGCCGAACCAGAGGGGACCTTTGACTCTTGGATCCTCTTGCAAGAGACGCCGAGGTTGTACATGGGTTATGAATATACGCCAGGATTCGGTGATGCCAGGCATGATGAGGGTAAGCCCAGGCAACCTGTAATGAGTATGAGGAAGCTAATGTAAGCTTTCGATTGTCACGATAATATAATAACGGAACATTAGATTCACCTCAGGTGCTAGTAGCAGGACGCAGGATCAAGAGGTAGGTGGCAGTCACCAAAGAATGCCTGTGCGCAATGATCAAAGTCTCTTATGTAGCGTATTGGGGTAAACACGCATAGAAAAATGCTCATAGACGGGCTTATAAGTCCTTGACGACACAGTTGTCCCTTCGCCGATTAACGCTTGAGCCAGGGCAATACCTCCACCCCACGCTCGTTGGAGGTCTAACGGAGATCTCCTTTCTACAGCCCACTGAACAAGAGGGATGCCAATAGGGCTGTTGACAACATATTTAATATTTACATCAAAATCTCTTTCCAACCTGAGGTTAGATGCATAACGAGAATGGCCTGCAGGGCAAGTTTCTTGTGTCAGTTACGTGCCTGATTGACACATGTGTTGCCATGTCTCCATTTTCCCCATAGCGTTGGGTTCGCAGAACGTGCCTCAAGTGTGGTCAAGAATCACCAGCGGTAGGATTCCGGAGGATGCAAGAGATATAAAGAATGCTTGAGGGCATTGGCGTACAATTGATGGATGGTGGAGAATGGATGAAGAATAACGGTCCGGAAGGATAGGTGAGTCAGGTCTAGGATTTCAGAAAAGACAAACGAGTCAAGGAACGAACCAAAATCAGCTCCTAGCACTTGTCCATCATATGTCAGACCCGCATTACACCGGTATGTTAACAATTAGAGTGAGTCACTCCGTTACATCTTGGCTAGAGGACTCTCTCACTTGCAACACGTTAATGAATTCGCCCCTTACCTCATTTTCTCATGAACATGAGGCATATCAACTGTCGTTATATACTCAAGCTACACAACTTGTCATTATCGTTCTCAGAGATCAGCAAAGGGTTTCCAACACTCCACTATAGAGCAGGTCAGCAATAGCCCTTTTCCTTGTCCTGTCTTATTCTTCCTCGGACAACTATTTTGCCGGTTGGCCCTTTTCATCTTCATTGACTACCTATGGTGTGTGTGCTGTGATAGTAGTGCCCGCCCTCAAGTACAATCTATCAAGTCCTTTTACAGCCCTCCAGACACCTTGTGCAGTTGCACTGGTACCAGCCTAAAGAATTGATGCCATGTTCCGCTGGGAACTGGGATCATACATTGCCATCAGCGTGTCCGTATCCGTTTTCGCACCAGAAACGCGTGAGGAGTAGGGAAAAAGCAGGATACATTTATAGCACATGTACACAGTGCACCGTGACCAGACGAACCGAGATTGGCGAGGAGAGGTCGACGCCTGGTGGCAAGAGAAGCAGAGGGCACGGGAAAGTTGATGATGACATAAGCACTAGATAAGATCCGATCAAGGCTAGATCGAGAACTGGCATTAGTCGAGTCGTTGCTCGTGCACTCAGACCAGTTACGACGAGATATACCCCCCGCCAAAGTCACTGGAGTTGATATACAGAAAATTACATTACTTAACACGCGAAATATATGCACCAAACCCGTTCGGCACTAGCGTGAGGCGAAAGAAACTCTGAGTGTTGGATATCAGAGGGCCAATGACGAGCACTGGAAAGGAAGGAGAGAGGGAGAGCAGAAGCAAGAGAGGAGGAAAGAGGAAGAAAATAAAAGAGCGTGAATGATGGAGACTATCGGTCGAAAACAACGTCAATCTACAAAATATAGCCAGACAAAATTCAGGCGTTATGACGCGAACCCAGCACATTCAGCGAGCTAGAACTCTGACCCAACTTCTCCAGGTCATAGCTTCCGTTGGTGGTGGAAAGATTCGGGTTTGAAGGCGGAGCGGGCTGTGGTCCCCGGATGGTGCGTGGTGAACGTGGATGTCGCCCTCTGTAAGGTCTTCCTCCAACATATACAGTGCCAGAAAGCTCCGCTTGAGCCAGCACGAAGGGCGGTAGATTCGCCATCCCAACTTTGACCGCGATGGTTGCCCCTACTGCCTTCTCATCCCTATCAAGCAACATACATGTTATGCCGCTCCCGTGCGCCGCGAGAATGACCATGTCGTTCGGACGACTCGTCACAGCGGCTTTCGTGAATATCCCCGTTCTGAGATCAATGAGAGTGACTCCATACGGAAGGGGCGGACTTCCGGGCGGACTTGGGCCCCCGGAGAGAGGAGTATCCCACTTAGGGATTAGCTGGCGAGGACCCCACTCTGAGGCTTTATCAAAAGTAGCATCCTGTGATTGTAACCAACTCAAGGCGTCATGACCTGTGACATGGTCTTCGACGACAAACCAAGTGTCCCTCTCCACGAACATAGTCCCGACCAGTAACTCCAGGATAACGAAGGCGAGGGTCGCTAGCCAGATGATGCTAAGCCCGGCCCCGATTTTGTCATTAATTGCGGATCCATCAGTAGCGGATACGAAAATGAAGAATCCAACAATGGCGAATATTACACAAGTCCAGATTGCCCATCGTTTCAAGCTCTTCATTTCGTCGTTGTTGTGTAGGCCAGCAGCGTCGCGCTGGAGCCAATGAGAAATAGTGGCGCAATGGGGGCCGATGATGGACAGGACGGGTTCCGGAGCGTGGTTGTCGGCCCTGCGAAACGTGGCCGGGATGGCCGTAGCAAAGGCCTCAAGTCGCTCAGATCCTTCTTTCGGTGCAATCGGCTTCCCCCACCATCGGTATTCCTCCACCTGTGGATCCGCAAGTTTGCATACCGCCGCCAGGAGCGCCGCATTATAGTACCCCTGATTGAGCTCTAGCAGCCATGCCAGGTCCGCCCAGCCGTTCTCACCCCGTAAATCGTGTAAGTGGGATCTGCGTGGAAGTAGGCCGTTCAATGCCTTTCCGAGGAGATTGTGCTCATGAAAGTTACCCGCTTCGTCCCTCCGAATGGCTTCGACAACGAGAGAGTGGATTGCAGATTGCCAGGTGACTCCTCCAGAGTTTGTCGCATGTTGCATGATATTGTAGAGATGCCAACGTTCGGCTTCTTCAGCGCAAGCCTGCATATCAGCGCGGAATCGCTGTCCAGAGACAACGGTGATGCGGCTCTCGAGCCTATGAGAGTCGGAATCCTTCGACCTCGTCATTTGGAGAACTTCGGAGGTGTATAAGATCTCGCCCATAGTGAATAGCCGGTTGCCCCAGACGCAATCGCTGTCGGTGTGGTTGCAATCCTCGACATGACAGAAAACGACGACGCGCTTCGCTCCTCGAAAGATATCGGCTAAATTTCCGAGTTCTATGTCCCTCTGTCGCTTGGCCTCCTTCTCATCCTTGACCCCGGGATCGGAGAGGCAGAACTCGTCCAACCAGATGAACTCGATGCCGTCCTCCGCCCCATGAATTTTCCTTCGAGCACGCGCGTACTCATTTAGCACGACCTGGGAAATCTTTTGGCGGTTTGGAAGACTGTACTTGCGCTTTCCACCTGGCTTGATCCCCGGTTGGGGGTCGAGTTCACCCCCCGCCTTGAAGAAGAGCTCCTCCGCACTATCCATCGCGTAACTAATTGCCGTATATCCTTTTTCTTCAATTTCCTCCTGCAACGCCTGCGCCTCAGGAGATAACCTGGCTTTCCCAGAGCCGGCCGCGTTTCTGCCCTTCTTCCTTCGCTCCCACTCGTACCTCTCTTGCTTCTGAAACGCAATCTTCGTCCCACGAAACATGACCTTCAAAATCCACCTTGGCCTGTTGCCGGTGACTTGGTATTTCCCGCTGGAGACTACCTTGACCTTTCCTTCTTCAGGAATCAATGATCCAGGAGATTCCAACAGGACTGCATCCGGAGTCTTGGCCCATTCGATCCCCCACAAGATCCGCTTCAACACGTGGTCAACAGATCGTTTGGTGTGGGTAATTAAGAGATACAGCGGAGACATAAATATGGCGAAAAAGAGACGGAGGAGATTGGCGGGAACATGTAGGGGGCTGTCCGGTTCACGGCCGAACCAGAGAGGACCTTTGACTCCTGGATCCTCTTGTATGAGGCGTCCAGGTCGCACATGGGTTATGAAGATGCGCCAGGATTCACCGATGCCAGGCATGACGATAGGAGGCTTAGGTCGTCTATGAGTTTCGGATAACGTGAGTTCTTGGTCGTCGTAATGGTATAATGAAGAGACATATGATTCACCTGGTGTGTTAATCGAGAAAGGTAGATCGGGGGAATTGACATCTATATTATGATGGCGCGCAACCGACTCCTTATGTAGCCCGTTAGGTTGAGCGCTTCGCACACGAGGGTCCCTGGCAACAAAGATACCCTAAGATGAGACAGTACGAGATCCCCAACCCCTCCACCTGAAGGTCTACTGGAAGTGCCGTTTATTTCGCTGAAATTCGTCTGACAGAATAGGAATAATGTCTTCATGAGGTTGCCAATAAGCTGTCAGATGTCAAACATCATGGAAGGTGATCATCATGAGCTATTGTTGTTTTGATTGTTGATGAGGGCTTTTTGTAGGGTATAATTTGATGTCGTCAGCTCGTAGAGCGGGAGAGAAAAGTTGTAGATGGGGGAACAAGAATTGTTCGGAGTAGTGCGGCGGCGGCATGCATAGATGAGTATCGCATTCTGGAAGGGGTTTATTGTGCTATTTTTTTTCGTGGCGGTTACTATCAATGTTCTTACGTTGCATTTGTTCCCGTAGCGTCAGGTTTGCAAAGCCAACCCAAGTATGGTAGCTACTCGGAGACTCTTAGCAAGATAGGGTTCGAGACAGTGTTCAAGACTGTTACAGGTGTTCCAGGGTGTCGGTTATAGGTAAGATATGGGAGAGACAGGACGAATAACAACAGTCCGGGAATGCCGGATAAGGAGGGAACTGGAATCGATGTGCATTATTGGTTCATCATAGCTAGCTTCACACTAGACATGCTGAGAATAAAATAAATCAACCTTCTTTCATGTGAACGGGGAGAAGCTCACTCACTTTGTACGTCCCTCTCCTCAATGCGGTTGTGAATACAGTCCATGCTTTATCTCTCTCACGGCTTGGTGACATGTTAAGTGTCAGAATATTTTTAGATTCGACAACTTTGTTAAGCCACTGATGAGTGTTACGGTTGTCTTCGCGATCCGGGAGAAGAGCTTCCACCATTCCAGTAGAAACACAACCCGTCCTTTGACAGATTATTGTAACCGTGTCCAAGATGTTGGGGCATGTCTCTGCGGTCTCTAGCGATTCACAAGACAAAAAAATTTTTGGTAATGCTACATGGAGAGCCGCAATAAGTTCGATTGAGATATAGCCAAAAGAGGAGTGAGTGGTATAAAAAAAACATTGGATTTTGAGAGAATGCAGCCGAGCCCAAGGCTCAGATTCATAGCTTACAGGAGTGCCGCACATTCAGCGCAAAGATACGTTGGTACCCTTTGCGTCGGATCGGTATGGGTGTGGCAGCGTCTTCGAGATTGATATATCTCCTCTGTGCCGGTTTGGAGGAGGTCTGGATCGGGTTGATGGGAGATGATGACGAAATGATTCCCCGTCATGCCTTTACGAAGGAGGTAAGTTCTAGGCTTTTTGACGCGACGAGGGGGGTGTAAGGGTTGAATATCCAAGAGATGCATCACTCGAGGATTTGAAGCACGATGCGAAGAATAATGAACATGCCCTCCCGAGATTGGCCAAAAGCAAAGGCACAAAGACCAACAGTTGCCTGAAGGAATAGAACGTAGAGCACAGCTTGACGCTGCCACGTGAAAGATCGAGAAAACTGAGTTTCTTCCGGCTTAACTTCAACCACCCCCATTCGGATACTCTTTTTGTGCCATGGAGTACACTTTATGTATCCATGGTGCAGTGACAGGCCTCGTAACACCAGAACCGATGTCCGTAAGTCGTAAGTCTGGGATTAGGTTCCGTTGCGGAAAATCGCCGTCAATTGGGTTGTCTTTCCAGCCCAAGGATATCGGCATGGGAAGGAATGGGCATGCAGGACGAAGCATATGCTTGATTCCTGTCATACGTTTGGGCGTGATGGCTGTTGATCTGTCTTCAATGAAATTCCGGATTGCCATGCCGTCAGTGAGTTGGTCTCGAAGGTTGTCTCAATGATCGTCAATGGCCTTGTTGAGCAGGGGTGGCGCAAGAGTGAGAGATTTCACTGGGATATGGAGGACACGGTCACCGGTTATCGGACGTTGTTTCATTGATAATATGATGGTTAAGGTGCAAGAGTCTGAGTTTATGAGCTATTGGAAGGAACCGTTGATATCGGAAAATGCAATTACATATGTACATATGGCCCAAAGCGTGGAGAATCGGGTGAAAACTTGATACATCAAAATCTATCAAAATGCGAGATTGATGTCAAGCAGGCTAGGCACATTTGAGCCATTGATCTTAAACCATCCAGGAGATAGTTACATTCACTCACCTTCTGGGTTCGTCTCTTCAGGGCAGTCGTGAAGACCTCGTTTGCTGTCTGATGCGTAGGATGCACACCAGCTGCCAGGACATTCTCCGACCGCAGCACCCTGCTAAGCCACTGGAAATCAACGTGCGTCCCATCCCGATCCGGTAGAACAGCTTCTACAAATCCGACAGACAAGCAACCCGTCTTTTGGCAGATTGCAGCAACCATATCCAAAATACTCGGACGTCTTTCCGTAGTCTCGAGCGGCACCATAGACGAGTATTGTGGCAGGGGAGTATGAATCATCATTATTATTTCTGAGGCAATGGTGCCGAACAGGAGGGTGAGTGGGATCTTCAGCCCATTAGCTTCTGAGAGGACACAGCCAAGTTTGAGACCCATGTTGGCGAGTTGAAGGGACACGCGGAAGCCACATTCGAGGATGCGTTTGTACCCTTTGCGCAAGATCGGCATTGGTACTGCAGCATCTTCGAGGTTAATGTAAGGTTTCTCGGGCTTGGAGGGGTGTTTGTGGCTGGGCTGGTGGGAGATGACGAGGAAGTGGGTGGTAGTCATGCCCTTGTGTAGCACGTACTTTCTCGCTCTCGCGACGTCACGCGGTTCTTTGTAGACTGGGAATTTCCAGGCGTAGTAACCCTCCATGATTTGGAGAGAGATCCCGAGGAGGATAAATGTGCCTTCCCGGAATTCGCGATGTCCGAAAGCCCATAGACCGATGATGCCTTGGATGGAGAGGGCGCAGAGGACGGCGAGGTGCTGCCAAGTGAAGGATTTCGTGAATTGTGTCTCCTCTAGCTTGATTTCAGTGACGCCGCTTGGCTGTTCTTCGTTTGTCATGGCATACAAGGCATGCATCCAGGGTGCTGTCACTGCACGGGTCGCACCGGAATCAATATCGGTGAGCTGCAATCCTTGAACAAGGAGACGCTGTGGATAGTCATCGTCTATGGGGTTTTCTTGCCAGCCCAAGGACATTGGCATAGGCAGGAACCTACATGCTGGGCGCAGCATGTGTTTGATGCCCGTCATGCGCTTGGGCATCATCGTCGCTGCGATTTCGATGTAGTTTGAAGACGTTCCATCGCGCTGGGAACGGATGTCGTTCGAGTTGTCTGTCATGCCCATAGCACTAGGGATGAAAGGAGGGCTCACTGTGTGGCTGTAGCCGAGGTGATGGAATGATATGAAGTGTACGTTCTCAGCGCCTGCCAGGGTACACGAGGCCTGAGGAAGCGCTTGATGACAAAAGGACAAATGAGCATTTCATCTAGGAATAGAGCTGCTGATCGACAAGTGACGATGACTGATCGATGAGATGTATACTGCTGCGGTGGCCTGATGGCGTGTTGACGAAGTTTAAGTGTCAGAGGACAACATTAAGTCGGGTCATTATTAGTTGATAGGCAAGGTGTCGGTCACTGTCTGGCGTAACGGTGGCCGATCATTCTCATCAAGCTTGTCCCAAGAGATGCCAGCACCGCCAGGCTCCGGTTCATCCTAACCGAAAGGCAGACAGAAGCAAAGGAACAAAAAGACCAAACCTATCATGAAGTCTGCCAAGGTCAAGCGGTTAGCAGGACAAGATGTGGGCAAATTGACCGTGCAATATGTAAGTGGGTTGTTCCTTGACTTGAAGTGCTTAGATTGATGCGCTCCTCTAGATAACTTAAAACTTTGTGAATCTGCCAATCTCAGCGTACACGGATCGAGGTGAGTTGGACACGTCGCTCCGGGAATCTTGTGGGATTTTACCAGCCGGAACCTGGCCAGGTCTGAAGAAGGCTTATTTTCATGAGAATGACAGACATACACGCGAAGTGTCTTCCCATATCCCTGAAACGCAAATATGTGCTTAGAGCGACTCGTACGGGTAGTAGTGAAATCTAATTTCTGTATGCTGGAAGTTTTGTATCGTTGAGCGTGGGGCACCACGAATGGTCTGGGGGCTCTGATCATTCCGCCGCGCAAGGACGGTATGTGCTACATCAGGTAAACGCTTATAAAACACGCAAGCAGTTCAAATCTTTAAGTGTGTGAGTATATTGCTTTGTGTGTTGTTGTTAGTTACCGACGACTTATGTCCGTTCCCCTTTTTTTCCCCTTCCATATGCTTAGGCATGGAGAGGAAGGGGCCCGGTCGCTGGGTTTGCGCCAGTGGATGGCAATGATGGCTGCATTCGCCGGAATTTGATATGCCCTCGGAAAGTGAGAATGGGCGGCACCTGCGAAGGGAGGAAACGGGTCGCTTTAAAAGCATCCGCCGAGTAAGAGGCGAAAAGGGATATGCATGGGGGTGTGGATGAGGAAGAAGAATTTGCTCTCCGTTTGTTGCGTCAACGTGGGCGATATCTTATACCCCTGTACTTCTTGCATTCGGATTCTTTGGTGATCAAGAGTGGCTAGGCGAAGTTTCAGTCGAATACATAGCGGCTACTCGGGGTGACGGTTTGCAAGCAAAGATTTCGATGACAACACAACCGTCATCTTATACGCAGCACTCGCGACGACGTTGCAAAACTGCTAATCCCCTAGCATAAATTGAAACAAACATGGACTTTCGTCATAGTCACGTGACCATAGACAACGTAGCAGCCTGGAGATTTAGAGAAACAAGCTACACTAAACCTCCTGTTCATATCTCGTGTGGCTTATAGCTCAACCCCGACGGTCAGCTAGACCAATGACGGGGATATCTGCCCTCCCGTTGGCTCAGGAAGATGGGAGCAGCCAAAATCACCAGAAGTTCAGAGGCGCTTCAAGGATCGTTGGTCCCAAATGGTCACACCTACTGACATCAACCATTGGATTGTTGGGCGTGCAGATCTTTTGGAGTGTTGAAATGTCGTATGGTGTGTTGCTGATTGTTTGTTTTTTATCGTAAGACTGAGCATGTTCGCCAGCTTCCCCATATCTTCTATCTCTGGGCCTGTCAAAATCAAAAATGGCCATCGTGTTTGTCGCCGGACCCGTGTCCGGGTTGGTGATGCAACCTCTAATAGGTGCGCGCGCCTCCTGGCTACTCGGTATTATATTGCTAGAACTACTCCCTAGGTATCCTAGCGGACAATTGTACCTCCAGATTTGGCAGACGGAGACCTTATATGATGATTGGCACCGTCATTTGCATATTCGCCATGCTGTTGCTCGGGTTTACTAGGTGGTTCGCATCAATATTTACAGGATGGAATAATCACGCTGTGAGTCAATGAATTTATTGTATTCTTCGCGAAACCCGCTGACGGAGTGATAGAATGACTTGTTGACGATTTGGCTTGCAGTGTTCTCTGTTTTTTTCATCGACTTTTCTATTAATGCAGGTACGATGCTCGCCTAATGTTTCCGCAAAGGAATGCTGATCAATTGGCCTTGTAGTAATGGCCGTAGACCGAGCTCTGCTTGTCGATACGTTACCCTCGTCTTCCCAACCCCAAGGTAACGCGTGGGCTGCACGGATGATGGCCATAGGCGCCATCGTTGGTTTTTTTGTGTAAGCATATTCCCCTGCTTCACTAGTCTGGGTTTCACCGACGGACACTCGTAGTGGAAATGTCGACCTAGCGAAAATCTTCCCATTCCTCGGCAAAACACAGCTCCAAGTTCTTTCCGTCATTGCATCTTTCCTGCTCTTCGGTACTCACCTGATGATGGCGGTGTTGATAAAAGAGAAAATTCTGCTTCCAGATAGGGACGCCACTGGGTACGGTCATTAACGCCTCTTCGAGTTCCGTTCTCAAAGAAGTCGTAGAAAAACAAACAAGAAATCGTTTACTCAAGAGTTGAAGGACATCTGGACCAACATCCTGACCTTGCCTCGCGTCATCAGACAAATTGTGAGTTTTTCATTCCTTTGGCTACACTTTAACTGACAGTCTACTATACAGTGCATTATCCAATTCTTGTCAGTCATCTCCTCTTCGTGATAACCCTCGTAATAATTCCTTCTTAGCGCGTGGCTAGGCTGGTTCCCAGTCCTCTTTTACACAACTATCTATGTTGGAGACCTCTACAAACGTGCCTCTGCAGTACCTTCCACAGACGAAGCTCAAGTCGCCCTTGATGCCGAAGCCACTCGTCTAGGTTCCAGGGCGCTCTTCTGGTCCTCACTCATCTCGCTCATCTGTAACATTGTCCTACCTGCGTTTGTGGCCGAGTCCGCTTCGACGCTAGGGAGTGAGCCGCAAAAGCCACATTTGCGCTTCGGGTATGGTGCGAGGGGTGCGTGGTGGAGTAGGCTGAAAGGGTTCGTGAAGGTGCCCGTGTGGATGAGGATACATTTGGCGAATTTGTGGGCGTTGAGCCATTTCGTTTTTGCAGGCTGTATGTTCGCAACATTGTGAGTATTTCCTGTTTCGTTCAATAGTTTATGAAGGCTTATGGAGTTCGCTGGGTAGTTTCACTAGCACCGTCACTGGAGCGTCGTTTATGATTGCTGTGACTGGATTTGCGTGGGCTGTGACACAATGGGCGCCTTTTACATTGGTGAGCTGCCACAGGGTTATGTGTTGTAGTTCGGAAGTTGACTTATGCTGCTTGTTGTAGCTCGCGACTGCGATCCTGACAGAGGCTTCGGAGGATGATGATACCGCCATTCGGTTATCAGACACCCGTACTCGTCCACGAAGAATCAATAGTAGCGATCTTGACGAAGACGCGGACGCGGATGAGAGGAACGTGTTCCTCCCCGGAGATGCATCAGACAGCGATAACGATGATGAGGACGAACCAGCAAAGAAGGAAGAACGCAGGAGGGTGTTGGGCAGCTCTGACGCGCAAGTGAGTAGAGCAGACATCAGTGGTGTGGGTAACAGGGATGGTTATCACATGATGAATGGTGGAAGCGGAAATGGTGTGGCTAGGGAGGCACCGAGTGGGGGCGGGTTGAGCGCGAAAGCGGGTATTATCTTGGTACGTAGCCCGACAGCCGTCAGCGAGGCAGGCGTTAATGTGCTTCGGCCTTATACAGGGCATCCATAATATCTTCATCGTCATCCCTCAGTTCCTTGTGACAGGCTTCTCATCTCTGATTTTTGCCATATTCGATCCACAAAACGCAGGTGTGCCACGGCACCCCCAAGCACCCGTTCATGCACCTATTGCGAATGGGACAGACGTAAAGCTTCTGATAGCAAATACAACGGAACCACTGGCGAGAGTTGCGAGGGGTGTTGCGCTGAAGTGGTTAGAGGCCCGGCAGGACGCTCCAGCGCTGGCAGAGGACGTCGGTGCGGCAGTATATGAGGGGTCGAATTCTGTTGTGTATGTTTTCAGGATTGGGGGAATTGCGGCGGCGGTTGCTGCTGTGCTGAGCTGGAGACTGGCGCGGGAGTTGAGGCATAGATAGAGCGTCTAATTACTGTCGACCTTCGTTTTGTTTATGGTGTGTATTATCGTATAGTGCTGAATCTTCGTTTATGTTATGGATAATTGGGTGTTCGGTGTATTTATGTCCTTTCTTTCTGAAGTTGATCCCGTTAGTTTGTTCTCAAGTTGGAAGATGGGATTGCTAGACATATGATACTTCTTGCATGGACACCCGTCAGCGATAGGACATCCGTATATTCGCACGATGCAGTTGTCAATTTATGGCACTCCACCAGCAGCTGGAAAGGCTGCCATTACTCTTCCTTCACCCCGTAGCCTCAAATACTCTTCCTCGGCTTTCACAGTAGCGGCCGAAACCTTCATCTGCAGACTACCGTACCCTTTCGACCTTGGGTTCTGGGCATAATACGAAAAAAAACGTTAGCGAACTGCATTTTCCCTCTCTCTTCCTTCGTCTCACAGATGTCTATGAGTTTGTTATTCTGCTTACGACGTTCACTCCTTACGTAATCGTAGTGCACATACACCTCAAATTCAAATTCGAAGATTTGTGAGGTGCAGGCCACCAATGGTGGCTCCCGCAACTACCTCTGCCACTTCTATCATTTCTGCTGCCTCATGCAACAGGACGCAAGAAGGAACTCTCCATACTCGGAGCGACTGCCAACAACGTAAATAAAGGGAATCCATAAGCAGAGCCACCATGCCCCCTCGCCCCCTGTGCAACCTGAGTGGTTGCCTACGTCTCCACAGAGCCAAAGCGCGACCGCGGGAAGATATCCACTCAGTGTTTTGTCGTGAATGGCTTTTCTGGCTTCATTCCCGAAGCAAGTCGAAGAAGATGAAGGCAAGGGTACTACGGCGGCAAAGGCTGATGCAGAGTCGGGAGCTTTGTAACGAGACAGCATACTTTGACACGCAAACGCTGTATCTCAAAGCCGAAGTCATCACCCGACTTGCTGCTGGGCACGCCGCATCCTTTGGCCGAAACCCCCTCCGGCAAGACTTGAACCTCTCGCATTAGGAGGAATGCATAAATGCGCTCGGTGCAGTTTCGTACGTCGCGCGTCCTGGCCACACGAGTTTTTTGTCTTGGAAGTTTGTTGCAGTCAATGGGCGATATAACTAGTGGACGTGCGCATATATCTCAGCACTCTCGGTCATCCTGCGGACCACTAGTCCGGGGTGTTGACATCCCCAAGCTTTTGGAGGCTCCTAGGCCCGAACTTAAATGAACATCATCATCCAGAGTCTGTCATGGATTTGTGACCATCAAAATTAGCTTGTCCAAAGTGTCGGAACTGTGCTGCCACCCATCACCGTCGACCATCACAATCGGGCAGGATCCCTCGTATATAATGTACCTGGGGCGTCTCACCAGGAACAATCGACTTTACGACTCTTAAGTAATATCTATATGCTTCAGAACCTATCCACCACCTTGGCCGAAGTGCTGTTATTCCTGTTATTCCTGCCCTCTTCGCTGTTATCCTATGGGCATCACAGATAGCTTCGACTCCATTCGTTCCCAATTCGATCATGCCTCTCCAAACTATGTCGAGGTCGTAGCGACGATGATGCCCAAGCGCATGACGGGCATCAAACACATGCTGCGCCCAGCATGCAGGTTCTTGCCTATGCCAATGTCCTTGGGCTGGCAAGAAAACCCAATAGACGACGATTATCCACAACGCCTCCTTGTCCAAGGGTTGAAGCTCACCGATATTGACTCCGGTGCAACCCGTACAGTGACAGCACCCTGGATGCATGCCTTGTATGCCATGACAAACGAAGAACAGCCAAGCGGCGTCACGGAAATCAAGCTGGAGGAGACACAATTCACGAAATCATTCACTTGGCAGCATTTGGCTGTCCTCTGCGTCCTCTCTATCCAAGGCATCATCGGTCTATGGGCCTTCGGACATCGCGAATTCCGGGAAGGCACATTTATCTTCCTCGGGATCTCTCTCCAAGTCATGGAGGGTTACTACGCCTGGAAATTCCCCGTCTACAAAGAACCGCGTGACGTCGCGAGAGCGAGAAAGTACGTGCTACACAGAGGCATGACAACCACCCACTTCCTCGTGATGTCCCATCAGCCCAGCCACAAACACCTTTCCAAGCCCGAGAAACCCTACATTAACCTTGAGGATGCTGCGGTACCAATGCCGTTCTTGCGCAAAGGGTACAAACACATCCTTGAATGTGGCTTCCGCATATCCCTTCAACTCGCCAACATGGGTCTCAAACTTGGCTGCATCCTCTCAGAGGCTCACGGTTATCGCGTTTCGCTCACCCTCCTGTTGGGCGCCGCTGCTTCAGAAATAATAATGATGATTCACACTCCCCTGCCACAGTACTCGTCCATGGAGCCGCTCGAGACCGCGAAAAGGCGCCCGAGTATTTTGGACATGGTTGCTGCAGTTTGCCAAAGGACGGGTTGTGTGTCTGTCGGATTTGTTGAAGCGGTTTTACCGGATCGAGACGGAACGCATGTTGATTTTCAGTGGCTTAACAAAGTGCTGCAAACGGAGAATGTACTGGCAGCCGGAGTACATCCTACGCATCAGACAGCGAATGAGGTTTTCACGACTGCATTGAAGAGACGGACCCAAAGGGTGAGTAGTTTACTGTGCTCTCTGGCCAGACAAAGAGGGATGATTTGCAGCGCCCATAAGTAGTTTGATTGATGCGACTCTCGTACACGATGCATCGCATGGATTCCCGTTTCTTTGTCCCTGTGTATATTTGCATTCCCCGAGTTCAATACTTCTTCCAGATGGCTATAAACCTGGAAGCCTAGGCCTCGTCCAGATCTCGTTGATGGATACCCGTCGTTCTCGCTGTTCTAAGAGATGTCCCATCACGTCACTCTCGTTTTACCTTCAGCCTAACTTCTTCGAGCACGTTCATTGATGAAGCGAAAAGCCACTAAGTTACCGACCACCTTCGAGAGAATCTTACTTCCAATGCGACAACCCCGAATTGTCGAAACCGCAACAACGGTTACCCAAGATGCTTTGCCTTGCACATCCCTCCCCTTCATGCTGATGCCGCTGAGATTGCAAGGCAATTTGATAGGTGATCATTACCCATGGCAGAGTTTCATGGAAAGTTGCAGTTTTTGGTTGTCGGTTCTAGTGCTACGAGGACCGTGATTGCGCTCCGGATACACGTATTGTATGCCATGACGCAAGAAGAGTATCCAGGTATGATGGAAACAGCCATGTTGAAACCCAACTTCTCGACGCGTGATGAGTACTGAGTCATGACGTGCTTTCCACACTCTTCACTCGGGCTGTTATTGATTTTCACACTTCTCCACCAATCTCCAAAGGATGTGCTATTCACTGTTCTTAAACGAACGCTCGAGGGACATAGCATACATCGGGGTACCCCCTTGCAATCTCTCTCATGGTGTCGGGAAATCCGGAACACCTTCACAACGACACAGTCAGGTTCCATGTTCGTCACCATCCCTCGTCACGGAGTCAGCACCTACAAGGAGAGGGGAAACCCGTGCGCCAGCCTCGAAGATACTATAGTACCTACGCCAATCCGACGCAGGGGCGAAAAATGTACCCTCGCGGTCAGCTCGCGACCCTTCGACTCGTAGTGGCTAACTAAAAGTAGCTAGCCCGAAAATTGCGGCTGGTCTACCTCCGAGCCGTGAGATAGCTCAGGCGACCTATGCATTCTGGGCCACATTGAGACGGGCTTACGCGAGATAGACGCACAAAGTGTGCAGATTTTTCCCGCTAAAACGAAAAAAGTTGATTCGCTCCATTACTAGCGTGCCTGATGTAAGTGTGTAATTACAAGATATACTGATGCTGCTAAGATTGCAAGGCAATTTGATAGGCTACCATTACCCATAGCAGAGTCTCATGGAAAGTTGCAGTTTCCGGATGTCGGTCTTAGTGCTACGAGGACCGTGATTGTGCTCGGATACATGTATTGTATGCCATGACGCAAGTAGCCATGTTGAAAGAAACCCAACTTCTCGACGCGTGGTAAGTCGCGATGTGCTCTTCACTCTTTTTTTTAAAAAAAAGAAAATTCTGAGTTTATTGTAATAGCCACACTCTTCACTCGGGCTGCTATTGGTTTTCACACTTCTCCACCAATCTCCAAAGGACGTTGCTATTCACTATTCTTAAACGAACACCCGAGGGCCATAGCATATATCACGGTACGCCCTTGCAATCTTTCGTGCTGTCAGAAAATCCAGAAAAACTTTCACAATGACACAGTCAGGTTCCATTTTTTGTCATCACCGCTCATCAAGGAGTCAGCACCTACAAGGAGAGGGAAAACCCATGCGCCAACCCTGAAGATACTGTAATACCTACGCCAATCCGACGCGGGGGCGAAAAATGTACCCTCGCGGTCAGCTCATGACCCTTCGACTTGTAGTGGCTAAATAAAAATAACGAGCCCGAAAATTGCGGCTGGTCTACCTCCGAGCCGTGAGATAGCCCAGGCGACCAATGCATTCTGGGCCACAATGAGATGGGCGTACACGAGATAGGCGCACAAAGTGTGCAGATTTTTCCCGCTAAAACGAAAAAAGTTGATTCGCTCCATTACTAGCGTGCCTGATGTAAGTGTGTAATTACAAGATATAACGAAATGTTTGATGGACGACAATCTGGGCTCGCTTTGACATTTTTCACCTTGTTCGGAAGCTCAATTCAGTTTCACTTGCTGTCATTAGCTCTATTTCTTTTCTGCCTCTCTCATAAGCATGTCTGACATGTTTTGAATCCCGCCTGCTATTAAGCTACCCGTAATTCTGGCTCTCTCTTCAACCGGTCCCGAACACTCACACGAAGGAAACAAAGGGAATATAGTAATGTCGAAACCAGTCAACTAGCACAAGTGCCTTGTCCCTTGCATTGCTTAGTATCAATGCCTTACTATTAAATCAAGTTGGTTCCCATTCACGTCGTGCGCCACCTGCCCCTGGAGCCGATGAAGTTCTATTCACATTCCCCCCAAAAGGCTAGACTCCGGGTCGCACCGTCGATCAAAGAACTGTATCGTATAATCGCCCTTTAACACAACGTCTGGCGTTGGACGACATATCAACAGTCGCGTCGCGGCATCCTTCGTATTCTACGGGACGGAATTCCGCAGAAAGAACGAGACTTCTATAGATCAACTATTATGACACGGAGGTACCGCGCTGGCTCAAAGCCTACTTGACAAGAGGGTACCTGTGTCAGCTGTGTCAGCCAGGGACTTATGAGCTTCGTATACGAGCGCTTTCGTGTGCGTTTAACCTCGACAAGCGGGACTACATAAGAAAATTTGGTTGTGTATCATCATGCAACTGGCGTCAGTTACTGCAGTCCTTCACTCCTCAGCTAGTACCACAAGTAAGCTCCATGTTCTTTTAGTATGCCACACGACGACTAAAGGCTTACATTGATCATCTCATACGCATTAGGGGTTATCCTGACTTGTCTTCACTATGCCTGGCATCGCTGAATCCTGGCGCGTCTTCAGAGCACACGTGAAACCCCGACGTCTTATCAAAGAAGACCCAGGAGTCAAAGGTCCTCTCTGGTTCGGCCGCAGACCGGACAGCGCACTTCATATCCCCGCGAATCTCCTGCGACTGTCCTTCGCTATAATCTTAGCTCCCATCTATATCTTCATCCCCCACACTGACAGGTCCATAGGTGACCTTGTGAGGCGGATCCTGTGGGGGATCGAATGGGCCAAGACTCCGGATGCCATTCTCCTGGAATCTCCAGGATCATTGATCCGTCAAGAAGGACAAGTTCGGGTAGCCTCCAGCGGGGAGTACGCGGTCACTGGCAACAGGCCGAAATGGTTATTGAAGGTCGTATTCCGCGGTACTGAGGTCGTTTCTTGGACGCAAGTGAAGTACGAGCGAGAATGTGGTTATACCGCAATCAGTTATGCGATGGATAGCGCGGAGAACATCTTCTTCGAGGCGGGGGGGAACATCGATGACCAACCAGAGATCAAGCCAGGTGGAAGACGCAAGTACAGTCTTCGAAACCGCCAGAAGATCTCCGAGATCTTGCTGCATGAGTATGCGCGTGCTCGAAGGACGATTCGTGGGGCGGAGGACGGCATCGAGTACATCTGGTTGGACGAGTTCTGCCTCTCCGATCCTACAGTCGAGGATGAGGAGGAGATCAAACGACAGAGGAACATAGAACTCGGAAACTTAGCCGACATCTTCCGAGGAGCGAAGCACGTCGCCGTTTTCTGCCATGTCGAAAATTGCGACCACACCGACATTGGTTGCCCGTGGGGTAGCCGGCTGTTCACCATGGGCGAAATCTTGCACGCCCCTGAAGTTCTCCGGATGACGAGATCCAAGGACTCACGCTTCCAGAGGCTCGAGAGCCGCATCACCGTTGTCTCTGGACAGAGGTTCCGCGCTGATATGCAGGCCCGCGCTGAAGAAGCCAAAAAGTGGCATCTGTACAATATCATGCAGTATGCGACGAACTCTGGCGCCGTCACCTGGCAATCGGCAATCCACTCGCTCGTTGTCGAAGCTATTCGTAGGGATGAAGCGGGCGGTTTTTGCGAGCATAATTTCCTCGGAAAGGCACTGAACGGCCTTTTGCCGCGCAGGTCCCAGTTGGATGATTTGCGGGGTGAAAACGGTTGGGCGGACCTGGCATGGCTGCTTGAACTTAACCAGGGGTACTACAACGCGGCGCTCCTGGCAGCGGTATGCGAGCTCGCGGATCCAAAGGTGGAAGAATATCGATGGTGGGGGAAGCCGATTGTACCGAGGGAGGGATCCGAACGACTCGAGGCCCTTGTTACGGCCATCCCAGTGAAGCTCCGTCAATCCGATGACCAACCAGCGGAACCCGTTTTGTCCATCATTGGTCCTAAATCCGTCAATCTGTTGCATTGGCTCCAACGCGACTCTGCTGGCTTGTACCGCCACGTCGAAATGAGAAGCCTGATGCGATGGGCATTATGGACTTATTTCATCCTCTTCGTCACTGCATGCGTGTCCATGGTCCTCACTCCCATAGCCGGCGGTGTCCTCATCTGGGTTATAAGCGTCGCCTTTGTTATCTTGGAACTGTTAGTTGGAACTATATTCGTCGAGAAGGACACGTGGGTTGTGGTCGAGGATCATATCGCTCCAGGTCGCGATGCCTATAAGTGGTTACAATCCCAGGATCCTACTTTCAACAACGCCTCTGAGTGGGGCTCTCGGCAGCTGGTTCCTCGCTGGGATCCCTCACATCCGAAGGGCTCGAGCCCAACTGGAAGCCCTTATCCAGTCACACTTATTGACCTCAGCACTGGGACGTTCGCAAAGGCTGTCGTGACGAGTCGACCAAACAACATGGTTATACTGGCCGTGCATGGGAGCGGGATAACGTGTATGCTACTTGATAGGGACGAGGAGGCACTCGGGGCGACGGTTGCAGAGAAGGTTGGTATGGTCAATCTACCGCCCTTCGTGCTCGCTCAGGCGGAGGATTCCGGCACGGTATACGTCGGTAGACCTTCCAAGAAACAAAAAAGTTCACTAGGCGTTCTTGATATGCTGGAGGCTACGCTCGGTATCGCGGACGCATCAGATGGGAATTATGACATTGAGAAGCTAGTATAGAGCTCTGGGCTCCGTACCGGGTCTGCGCCGTAACCTCTGGTTCTAAGCACTCCTTATCTTTCGTAACTGACGTTTTCTTGATTGCTGCTTCTTATATTCTTCTCTTTGATATTCATGCTATTCACACTCCTTTCTCTTTGAAGTCCTCTGAAGTAGCGTATTCAGTGACCTTAGTATACCCTAGTTGGCGCATTGATCTGACCTACTATATTAAAACCATAGTTTCCAACTGTCCACAGTGCTAGTAAACCATTGACCGCCTAGTGCAATGCCTGTCTCCTGCCAAACCCCGTTGCCAGAAAATCGCCAACCAATAAATATCAATTTCCCGCCAACACACTCCTTAACAGGACGACTATGCGGTGAAGCCAAGTCGGTCCATCCTGATATTTCTACTCTATTCCTGTGCATCAGCGACATTTTGTAGCGCAGGCACAAGAAAGCGTTTACTCAAAGCTCGGTACGGTAATGAGAAACCAAAGAAGGTCAAAACCTAAAACTGTCCAAGTCAGGACGAGAACAACAGAGAAATCATAATTCTAGTGCTTTGGCGTGACGGGTAAGGCAAGAAATAATGATAATAATAATATGTGATGAACGATGACATGAATGAGCAGGAATGGTTGATTGGAGGCCAGGAGCCTCCAAAAACCAGGGTTGTGAGGCGAAAGGGGGAACGCAGACGGGTCACCCGCCGCACCTCCCGTCCTTGCCTCACCATGTTGTTGTTCTGTTAGGTGTGGGCGGGTGGGAAAAATTTGTGAGTGATGATGTTGTAATGGAGAGGTTTGGCGCGAGGTAGGGATCATGCTGGCGAGCGTCAGAACATCGAACACTGAGTTGTCCGAACGTTGTTATGTCCGTGACTCGTCACGCCGCACAAGAATTTGCACCAGCTTCCTTTCGTCATCAGGTGCGGTACGTAACGACCCGCATTTTACCAAAAATATCACAAACAAGGATGCCAAAAAAAGCGAGACCTCGGAAACAAACGCATAAAACATCACAACAGAGAGACTTGACCTCGATGAGGAAACAAGTGCCACTGTAAAAAAAATTCATTCGTTCCGCCCACGAAATCCGTTCATTGGATCCCGCACTTCAACCATCGCCACCAACACCAGCCCCACTAACCCAACTCCTCCTCGCATACTCACTCTGCTTCACGCGCTTCTTTGTACTTGCGAGCGTGTTCCTCTCCCTGTCCCCCCACCCAAACCAGCCCCAAGCGTCCCAGGTCCAGCAAAACTCGCACGACCAAGTCAAGCGTCCAGACTCGACCTTGTACGTTTATATAGCTCACTCGGCTTCAATCCTGTTCTTACGGTCGAGGGTCGCACAAGAGGTGTTGCTGGGAGTATCAAACCAGAGCCGGAGGAAGAGGGAGAGATGCTTGAAAAGAGGAAGAGGCGGAAGATGCAGCAGCGGCGTTGAGATGCGAGTCGGGCGATGACTGGGGATCTTGAGATACACAGTTTACGGGTGAATGCACGTTGTCTCGTCGCTGCAAGCTTCCCAACTCCAGATTTGACGGCAGCTTCAGGCGTGGTAATATCCTTGTGCGCATCTACTTCGTCCTTCTTTATCGACAACACTGGTATCCCAGAGACGCCATGTGGCCGAGTCCGCTTTCGCAGCAGGGAATGAGCCACAAAAGCCGCATCCGCATTTCGAGTATGGTACAAGGGATGTATAGTGGAAGAGGCTGAAAGGGTGCGTGAAGGTGCCCCTGTGGATGAGGATACATTTGGCGAATTTGCGGGCTTTGAGCCATTTTGTTTTTGTAGGTTGTATGTTCGTAAAGTTCTGGGTCCTTCCTGTCTCGTTCAATAGTTTTTGAAGGTTCATGGAGGTGATCGGGTAGTTGCACGAGCACCGTGGAGCGTTGTTTATGATTGCTATGATGGGATATACATGGGCTGTGACGCAATCGGCGCCCTTCACACTAGTGAGAATACTTATGCGCTGTAGTTAGGAAATTGACTTACGTTGCTTGTTATAGCTCGTTTGTGATCCTGAAGGAGGCCTTGGAGGATGATAATACCGCCATCCAGTCATCGGATGCTGTACTCGCCTGCGAAGGGTAAACAACAGTGGCTTGGCGTAGGCGCAGACGCAGATGAGAGGAACGTGTTCCTCCCAAAGATGCATGAGATAGCGATAACGATGATGAAGATGAGCCAGCAAGGAAAGAAGAACACAGTAGGGTGTTGGGCAACTCTGATGCACAAGCGAGTAGAGCAGACATCTGCGGTGTGAGTGGGAGGGATGGTCATCGCACGGTGAATGGTGGAAGCGGAAATGGAGTAGTGAGGGAGGTGCCGAGCAGAGGTGGGTTGAGCGCGAAAGCAGACATTGTCCTGGTACGTGGCCCAGGGCCCCGACAGATGCCAGCTGAAGTAGTGCTTCGGCCTTACACAGGACATCCATAATATCTTCATCGTCAACCCCAAGTTTTCTGTGACAGTCTCCTCGTGTCCAATCTTTGCAATCTTCGACCCACGAAACGCGGGTGTGCCTGTTCATGCACCCATTGCAAAAGGGAGATGTAAAGCTCCTGATAGCGAATATGATGGAACCACTCATGTGAGTTGCAAGGGGTGTTGTGCTGAAGCGGTTAGAGGCACGGTAAAACACCGAGGTGCTGGCAGAGAAGGACGCCAGTGTGGCAGTATATGAGGGGTCGAATTTTGTTGTGTACGTTTTCAGGATTGGGGGGATTGTGACATCGATTACTGCTGTGTTGAGCTGAAAATAGGTACAAGAGTTGAGGCGCAGATAGAGTTTCTAATTCCTGTTGACCTTCGTTTTGTCTTTATAGTCTGTATTATCGTATCATGCCGAATTTTCACTTGTGTTATGGAGAATTGGGTTTTTGGCATATTTGTATCTCTACATTCTGAAACTGATTAGATTAGTTTGTTCTCTTGGAAGATGGGATTCCTAAACATACTTATTGTGCATGAGCACCTGTCAACGGTAGGAGGCCAAGTTGTAGCCCTTTTTCCCTTCTGTGCTTCCAGATATCACCACGTGACCACAAACCATTCACTTTCTGATTATTTTCCCAGAAAGCTTATGGCGTCAAACAGTGAACCAAACCGGTGGAGCAATTGCCGCGATGAAAGATACAATGGCCGGTGTACCTCCCCATCGAAGAGTGAGTACTACTGGCATGACTCGGGGAATGAAGAGACTCGGCAGTGGATGACATAGAGGAAGACGGAGAATGAACTCCTAGTGAAACAATGAATGCGTGAAAGACAGGAAAAATGGAGACAGGAGGCAGAGATTCATGTGGATGAAGAGTTAAGTCATGGAGTTGAACATACTAGTTGTGCGAGAAGGTTATGTTCTTTTGCCACTTTATGTTTGCAGTGGGTCTTTTAGCCCAACAAACATACCGGCTTTGAAAACAGCAGCAAGATCGCGACTGGTGGAAATGATAGAGAAAGCTTCAAGATCGATACCCTCTTGAGTTCAATACGGACATAGATTTCTCAATGAACGAGCCCGGGGGACTTGGAGAACACCTACTGTAGCGAATCACTTACTTCCATTTCTGGAGGCGTGGCACCTCTCACACCCGAAAATTGCTCAATCAATGCAGTACCTGATGGGGTATATACCAGAATCGAAAAGAAAAGTTCGGAAGCGAAGGGATCCGAGCAAGCGCAGGAGATTATGGCGGCTGATAACGGGATGGTGCCCGTTGTTTGCTCCGGCAGTCGGTAAGCACTGGTGCTGAATCGCCGCTTCCCCGCACTTTGAATGACCTGTATGAGCGGAATATTCTGGACACCCCACATTCGTGAGTTACACCTTCATATAACTGCTAGTTAATGGTTGGAGCCACTATAAACAATAAAAAATTATTATGTGAGAACAACGAGTGTACTACCAGGGAGGTTTCATAAAATTCAGGCAGCGTTTTCTAATAGGTAGCGAAGGCGTAGTCATAATATATCAGTATCACTGAGCCCAATGAGAGGGATATGGATTAGAAAATAAGTATTGTGGGATCACTGTCTGGCTTCATATCTACGCACGCACAGAAGTATCGATTTTTGGGTTGCCCAGTGCGATCTGATGTAGTATGGCTGAAGGCCGACTTGGGGTATACCTCGAATCAACCCACCATGAGGAGCCCGAACGCCTACAACAAAATTCCGCAGAATGTTCGAGGTTTAGAGTTCGGAAAACACAGCCCCCCCCCCCCCCCCCCCCCCCCGAGCATTGGGGTATTCAAAGTTGGAATACATGTCAATACCCAACATCCAGCAGGCTAAGCGCATATCGATAGACCCAAACCCAGAGGATGCGCCCAAAATCAACCCCGACCTGACGGTCCACCGATGGGCTAGCCGAGGAATTGGCCGAGGCCGGTGAAGGTTGTGTGGTGCTCCGAATGCCAGGCCGCTATCGTCCGCTATCTCACCAAATCAGGCCCTGACTTGTTCGGTTCCCTTCGCTTCCGAACTTTTCTTTTCGTTTTTGGTCCACCCCGTACCTGATGACATCAACGGTGGTATGACACTGGCAGTACTGCGACTCACATTCGGAAGCTAACACTGGAGGATCTGAAGACCTCATACACATTTCTTCAAGGTCTTTGTTCCATTATGTTGGAAGACTCTGTGCTCTCAGATAAGAATATCCATGTTTTACGGAATCCTTCTCCAGCTATCAGCCTTAAATGAGGAGCCTAAGCTCCGTCTTCTCTGCATCTCTACTTCTTATCAAGCCAAGTGGTTTTAGTGTGATCTACTTCACCGATGTGTCTCATGGAATGTCTCCACAGTGAAAAGTTTGCAGCACTTCCTTGGCGCTACTGGGATTAAACTATGTGGAGCATCGACTGCTTTCCCATCCGACAGCTTATTTTACCTATAAATGGCCATTAAGCTTTGCGGAAGGCATCTGATGCTCATGAGCATTGCATCTCCATCATTCTGCGTGCATATCTTGACTCGACCAAAGTGGAGGGTGGGGCCAATTGGCATACGATCATACGCCGCAACCCGTTGGCTATTTTAATGCTCGTCATTTGCCATAGCTTGGGACTGGTAAGCGCCAAGCTCCTACCACTTTTACGATATCATTGTCCACATACAGCGTCCCCAAAGGCAGGGTGTCCGATTGTAAAGGTGCCATTCGCTAATTCTGTGTTAAGTCTTTGTCCTCTTGTGACCATATTCATCATTGGGGCAATACCTCCTCCGTCAAGTACCAAGAAAAATAAAGGGTTCAGGAATATCATCTGGCTAACCTTCAGTGAGCTAAGTCAACCGATGCTGAACCTGTGTTTGAGAATGCTTCTAATGAGTCAGCTGGGGCTTGCGCTCTTATCATGAGAGGACGACACAGCCTAACCATAGCTGACACCAAAACCTTTATGAGCACAGGACCGGTGGCATAACTCCCTGATACCGACTTCGGATGCCTTCAGATACTAAATACTAAGCTTTACTTGGGAACTGAATTCTTAGAGCCAGAAACCAAATAAAGGGCACCAAGTACCCGTTGTTAATGCCATATCGGGTAAAGTGTGAGGTGCACAAGGAAATGCAATTTTAATAACAAAAGTCATACATGCGTTGGAATATAGGTAAAGAATATGATTGTTGGGAGGAGTAGTAACGAATTTAGCACGAACACCCCAACCTGTCACCAGGTAACTTGGAATCTTATCCGGGGAGAGACGTAAAGAGGGAGTCGTCAAAATCTATCAGGAATCAGGCTCGCAATAGATGGAACACCACTGATGGGAACGTGAGGGAAATGTAAACATGTAAGGGATTAAACCTACTGTGTGAGGCTTTGTTCAAATTGGGGCAGGGCGGCTTGTAGATTTGTCAGAGTCATGCGGCAGTGCTTGAACTTGCTCGTGAAGTCCTTTTATACTGAGCCAAGCTTATAGAAGACTCATTAACGTCTCTCAGATTTCATCCTACCTCATCAGCTCACAGTCTATCCTGCAATGGGCAACTGGTGAGTACAAAACATCGCAATTTCTAACTTTCTCTCTCAAAGTTGTTGCTCTTCATCTAGTTTATCAGCACTACTGGCTTGGTGCTTCTTTGGCACCAAACAAGGAGTAAATGTGTTGTCAGACGGTGAAGAAGAAACCATCCGATCAGCACCAGTTAACGAAGAAAGCGTTCCACTGCTCGGAGATGGAGCCCAAGCAAAGAAACGAGACCAAAGGCCCAACAACCATACTGCTAGGAGAATTGCACTAGAGTAATTGGTCCTTCCCATATACCCTGCTCACAGAGAAATGGCTGACCACTGGCCTCCTCTCAGCAATGGACCTCGAGCACTGGAATCAAGCCACAGGCGTAAAGACACCGCTCGGAGTGTCGCACCAAAGCAGTAAGTCTTTTACATATCTCTTGACTTCAAGAAGGGTGGCCGACCGGAGAATCTCGAGATCTCTTCCTCCTCCTGATATCTATGGTATTATAATCGGCATCAATAAGTATGCTGACCCTCCCGGAAAACTCCATTATGCAGTCAAGGACGCAGACGACTTCCAATCTTTTCTGGAGAACGACCTCGGTGTTAGGAAGGACAACTTCATTAACCTTAGGGACAGCACTGCGACGCGCGAGGGAATTCTTGACGCATTCACGCAACTGGAGGATAAACTGAAGCGCAGTAAGGTGGAGAAGGATAAAACTGCCATCATTATCTTCTATGCCGGGCACGGTACAACTATCAAGAAGCCGCCAACATGGCCGGATGGGTTAACAGACAGTGATACCATCGAGGGAATCGTTCCATCTGATTTTGGAGGGGATCCCCAAGTTCCGCCCATCCCAGATCGCACCATCGCAGTACTTCTCGACCGAATAGCCAGACTAGTGGGGAATAATATCGTAAGACATTTACTTTCTTGCCCCTGAAGGAGGTAAAACTCATGAATTATCTATCCATGCAGACTGTGATTGCAGACTGCTGTCACTCAGCTGGCGCCACTCGAGATATGGACCAGGATCCCGTCTCTGGGTTCCGACGGGTCCGCAGTGACAAATGTGTAAGGACAATCCCAGACGATTGCGACGCCAACATCTGGGGCGTTGCCCCACAACATAGCCTTCCGTATGAATTTTTTGAATCGCACGTTCTTCTCGCTGCTTGTGGGCAATTAGAAAGTGCGTACGAAGGCGAGAAGCAGAACGGCCAGTTCACACACGATCTTCTACATGCTCTGAGAGAAGCGAAGAGGAACAGCCACCTTGTCTATCTGACCTACAAATCGCTTCTCGGAAGGATGCCACACTATGCAGAGTGAGTACATCAGTAGATCCACAATGAATACGACTCACACATACATAATCAGCCAAAACCCACACGGCGTTGGACCGACAAATCGATTGTTGTTCACTTCCACCACCTTCGGGGACGCCGGGTTCTTAGTGTGCCTTCCGGATCAAGCTTTGGATTCTCGGCAATTCTCTCTTCAATGTGGATTGCTTTATGGCGTCGCACCGGGCCATGAGATCGATCTGTATACCTCGGACGAGCTTACTGCTTCCAATCGTCTTTGCCGCTGTCCTATCGAGTATGCGGACAACTTGACCTCAAAATTTAGAGTCCCGAAGGGCGTACAATTCAGCTCCGGCAAACCCTTGTACTGCAAGTTGGTCACACGCTTGCGTAATTTCCCCCGACTCTCCATCTCCTCAAATGACCCGGATTGGTTATTCCCTCTGCTGGATAATGCTTCCATTCCATTCCGCCGTTCGACCGCCGGTGACTCCAGGGCAGATCTGCGCTTCGAAGTTGATGGTGACGTGGTTCACGTCCACCATCGCTTTTCATTCACTACTGAAGCTGAAATTTCTGGGCGTTTACCAGATAGCATCAGAAAATTGGATATCATTACGGTTCAGAGAGTAGTTCAGTATGTAGCGTCCTTCCGCTACTACCTGACCCTCCACCCAACCACCCAACTGTGCGAGGTAGAAATAGAGCTGTACAAGGTTGATTCACCACAGCTGCCGACGAAGTTTGTGGGGAGAAATGTCCTGGATTCTGGTAAACCGGTTGTTGTGGCGGATAATGACAAAGATGCGTACGGCATCAGGATTCGTAACAGGAGCAGCAAAAGCCTGTACGTATATTTGTTCTACTTCAATCCGACCAGGCTCTCGATCAGTGAGTGTAATCGATTGTTTTCTTGTGCGCCAGCTAGCTGATGGATGATTTGAATAGCTGAACTCTACACCGCTGCCAGTCCCGCCGTTCAGGGCACCTCTCCAGTCCGGCTAGACCCCTGCCTGAAACCAAGAGGTAAACCAGGGAGCACGATTCAAATAGGTCTCAACAACACATCTAAGCACTCGAAAGGCGACGGGACGGCGTGGAACTTCACGAGCGAGGTTAACGCCGAAGATGTTATATTCTTGAAGCTCTTTACTTTTCCGGAACCCCAGGATTTTACGATTGCCCAAGACTGGAGCCAATTAGTGTCCGTGGACCGGGGAGGCATGAAAAAGGTCGAAGTAAAGCAGCCCCAGGAGGTCTGGGACGCGAAGTGTGCAAAGATTATTCTTAGGCGAAGCAATTCGGAGTGGCAGAGTAGCAAAGAAATAGTTATGTGCGACGCTTCTTGATCTTTTACCACCACCACTCGGCCGTGGGAACTCGTCACCCTGCAC
>JAEUWN010000781.1:0-22233 GCA_018524465.1 Podaxis pistillaris
CTGCCCAAGAACAGTGTAAGCCTATCATCGCTCCCCCTCACCCCCCTCCCCCTAAGGCTCCCCTCCCCTCCTGTCCCACTCCCCCAGGCCCCCCACCTCCTATCAATAACAACACTTGCCCGACCAACTACAGGTCATCTGCCCCATCTCCTTCCACTCAAAGAGTGTCATACACTAAAATGGCATCCTTGTCCCCCCTTCAACCTGATGAGCTGATGAAATATGCAGCTCTCCAAAATCAGTTCCCCCAGATGTTGCCAGGCGATGTCATTAATTTCCTCCACAACTCAGGGGACATCAAATCCCCATCCACCTCCCCCAAATCATCTCCCCCCCATTCCTCACCAAAACCCAAGGCCACTCAAGGCCCTTCTTGCAAAAATGTTGTTGTTCCATTCAACAACATCTTCAAATCCAACATGATCACCTCTCTCGACTTGGTGGTCAGAAACTGCAATAATGCCCTATACCAAAAGGGCCACACTCTCAAAGTTGAATCTGCCAAAATGAGTAGAAAGACTTTATGGTTAAACACCAACCAAGTCGCTTCTGATGAGGACCTCCTCATCATCGAAAAGGGCATCACTGACTCTAACAGGTCAGCTTTTGCTTCTTCTGACATCCAGGATGCCATTGTCCCTGTGCTCCTGATGTCTAAATCCTTCATCAAGCTTACCAACCTCCCTTACTTTAGGGAGGATGGCACACCACATACTGCCAACGACTTTGCCAAAGTCATTAATTCTTCCCCCTACACCAACATAATCAACTACCTCATCGGCAAACCCCAATTCAGCCGAGTTTCACCCCATTCAGACTCAGCTATCCTATTCTTTGACCTGTGGGATTCACAAACGGCCTCACGGGCCAAACAATTCATCAATCACACACTCCTCTTTGAGAGTTGAGTGTGTACCTTTAGGGGAGCAACAATAAGGACTGCCAGTCCTCTTTGTAACCACTGTTGGAGATGGGGTCACCTGACCCACTTATGCAAAGCGTGCAACCCAAGGTGCACCATCTGTGGTGATCCACACCACACTGAAAACCACCACTGCGATGGGTTCTGTTGCTGTGGCAAACCTGGCCTGAACCCTCACCCCCCCACTCCTGCCAACATCAAGGAGTGTCCTCACGTGACCTCCTTCCATTGCCTGTCATGTGATTCTAAGGACCATCATGTGAACAGTGATAAATGCCCATTCTTCTGCCATTGCTTTGACCATGAATGGATCACTAAAAAGCTCCAAGAGCTTAAGGTGGAAAAAAACCACTGCGACTTCAACTCCGGAGCTGTGAATGTCTAAAGGACCTCTTTGCAACCCCACCCCTTTTTCAAATATCCCTATCTTATTTTTCAATGTTCACCACTCCTTTGACACTGTTGAGATTCTTTTGAATGACCCTGCTTTCAAAGACATTCTCATCTTATGTATTCAAGAACCACCCTTTTGAACTATCAGAAATATCCCGTCCATGGAAAACTCTGAAGGAGACCCATATAAAGGGACCAATTATAACCCCGACTGGAACCTATTCATCCCTGATGGGGATAATCCAAGAACTGCTACTTTTATTCGCAAATCCTGTAATTCCCTCTTACCCACTTCCCATCCAAACATTATCTCTTCACCTGATTTTCAACTCATCTTGCTCTCTCTCCCCAAGAAACTCTACTTTCTCAATTGCTATTTAGACCCTTCTGATGACTCTTCCATTTCTTATCTTGAATCACATTCTCATCTCCTTCCAAAAAACACTGTATGCATGGGAGGAGACTTCAACTCTCACTCCCCAGAATGGGATGACCATATTCTTCACCATTCTGCTCGTGGTGACTTACTCACAGATATTATGAATTCTCTAGGTCTCACTCTCTCCACACCGGAGACATACAAGTATACTCACATCCCTTTTGACTCAAACAAACACCCATCTGTCATTGACCTCATTTTCATGACAGATGACCCTATGCAACCAAGCCCAGTCCACATAGTTCGTGACAACTGGCAGTTCAAATCTGATCACTGTCCACTCCTCACCTACCTCCCCATCCCTTCCCCCTTCCTCCCCTACACCGAAAAGCTTTCCATCCCTTGAGACTCCGAAGAAGAAGCCACATTCTTATACTCCCTTGTGCTTCAACTTCAAAATATCCCCCCAATGTTCTCATCCAGTGACAACATCTACACATACACCAACGTGTTGTCCCAAATCATATCACAAGAATGGCTAAACAATGCCAAGTGGGTCAAAATCTGCACCAAATCCAAGCTGTGGTGGACACCACAGTGTTCATCCACACTATGGTCCTTTCAGTCCTGTAAATCCAAAGTGAACTGGACCAATTTTAGACACACCACCTGTCAAGCTAAAAAGGCATTCTTTGATCAAAAAATCAAGGACATTGCTGAAGAAAACTGTCACCCTTGGGACCTCATGTTGTGGGTTGGAAAGCGAAATCTCCCCCCCTCTCAATCCATCATGTTCAATGGGAAGAGTTGTGATGAGCTAGATGACCTCTGGCACACCCTCAACTCTTCCTACAATTCTGCTGTGGATCGACCCATTGACCTTAGTGCCATTGAGTCTCTTAACGCCCAACCAGAGTGCCAATGGCCACCATTCACAAGCACTGAACTCTTTGATGCCCTCAATCCATGCACCAACACTTCAGCACCGGGCCCTGACCATCTCTCTTGGGCTCACATCAAACATCTCATGGCCAATGACACCCTCCACACCAACTTCCTTATCTTCGCTTCCAAATGTGTTGAATTTTCGACATGGCCAGAACACTTCAAAATGTCCACCTCCATCATCATTCCCAAACCCAACAAACCCCATTACACCACACTGAAAATGTTCTGCCCCATTGTCCTCCTCAACACATTAGGCAAGCTTATCAAAAAGATGATCTCCTCAAGAATGCAGTTTGAGGCTGCTCAATTAAACCTTGTCCATCCCCTCCAATTTGGCAGCATCATCCAGTGCTCTACAGAAGATGCTGGAGTATATGTCACCCACACTGTGCACTCCGGATGGCACCATAAACTCAAGACCAGCATCATCGCATTCGATGTCACCCAATTTTTCCCCTCAACCAACCACTCTATCCTAAGTGCCATCCTCAAGCGTCAAGGCTTCAATGGTAACCTAGTCACTTTCTTTACTAATTACCTCAAAAACAGGTACACCACATACTCCTGGAACAACAAGCTCTCTCCCAAATTTCCAGCATCAGTAGGAGTTGGCCAAGGTTCCGCCCTCTCCCCTATCCTCACCACCCTCTCCCTCTCCCCATTCATGTATAAATTCACTAACGATCCTAGATGCAAAATCATCTCCTTCATCAATGACAGTCTTATTTTAGTACAGTCAGACTCCTTCAACACTAACTGCCGCCTTCTTGCACAGATATACAAATCTGTTGAAGAATTCCTCCTCTGCTTAGGTTTTGTCCTTGAAAGGGATAAAACTGAAGCTTTCCACTTTTCCAGCTGTCCCTCCTGTGACCCAAATCCCCCTGTCATCATTGACCCCTCCCTCACCATTACCCCCAAACCATTCCTCCGCTATCTTGGCTTTTGGTTTGACAGAAGCCTTACCTTCAAAGAACATGTCTGGTTTTACTCCACCAAGGCACTCTCCACCATCCGATGCATGCGCATGCTCGGCAACTCCATCCGCAGTCTCTCCCCCCTCCACAAGAGATCTCTTTACTGATCCTGTGTGGTTCCCATAGCCACATATGGATACCATCTCTGGTTCAACCACAATGCCAGATACCACAGACTCATCAAGTCCCTACAGCACATGCAATGACAAGCCACCCTCTGGATCACTGGTGCATTCCGTACCACCCCCACTGGTGGGGCTGAAGCCATAGCTGGCCTCATCCCCATCCAACTCCATCTCTTCAAGCTTGCCAAAAGGAGCTCCCTCTGATTCCACACCCTCCCCTCCTCCCACCCCCTCAAACTCTTAATGTGGGACATCGATCCTCTAGATGCCCAACACACCAAACAGTGCTCAATGGTGCTTGACTTCATCTCAGACGCTCAACTGGTCACAGACTGATTCCAGTGTCTCCACCCCAGCGCCAAACCTGGCCAGCATCTGCTGGACTTGTTTGCCAACCAAATTAAATTCATCAAATGCCCTGACCCTTTGAAAGAAGGCACTATGGCACTCCATATTGCTAATGCTTCCCGAGCTTGAGATCTTTCTTTTTCCTCTCCTATATCATTAGTTGTAGCTACAGACAGTTCAGTTCCTTCTAATCCTTCCCTCTCTGCTACATCTGCTTTTATAGTTTTTGGTTCCTCTTCCACAAACATCCTCTCTTCTGCTGTTCACCCTTGTGGTGAAGTTACTTCTACCGACTCTGAATCATATGCTCTTCGTCTCGGTCTCTTCTCCTCTATCTCTCTAGCTTCCTCCCTCAATATTTTGTCCATTGTAGTTTTTACAGACTCAATTTCCTCTGCTAAACACTTATTCTCCTACAGCCCCCACAGTGCGCACCAAGATTCCATCATGGTCACTCCTCTCTTACACACCTGGCTCTCCTCCTCCCCCCTCAATCACATCCACTTCTGGTCCATCCCCTCCTCAGCTTCCTGGTCTGTCCACCAACAAGCACACCTACTAGCCAAGTCCCTTCGGCTACCAAACAACCACTGCCAGCCCATCTGTACCTCACTTGGGTTTGTCTGCAATCACTACACCCAAAAGTGCCTCAACAAATGGCACTCACTAATGAACAACCCCACTTACCATGGTCACTCATGGCTTACCCTAGTCGACGGTGCCAAAAAACCACTCACCCCTAAATATGCCAAAGGGGATACTTGGCTCAACTCACCCCTCAGGTGTAACACCCAACTCTGTGTGTGCTTCACTCACTGTGTCACCAACCATGCACCCATTGGCACTTTTCATCAGCACTTCTTCCCTGGGTGCCATATTACCTCATGCCCCTGTGGCACTCAACTTGAAATGTGTGACCACATCTTAGACCAGTGTGAATGCTTTCACTACCCAGTAGGATCCTGCAATGGATTCTACTGGCTCATCAACTTCCTCAAACACAACCCCTCTGCATTTTCATTTGCCGACCAGATTCAAGGACCCCTCACCCAGGAAGAGTTCACCACCCACCACCTTTCATGTAGAGAACGCATCACTGCCAATGGAGTCCCAGACGTCCACTAAAGGGGTTTTTTCCTTTCCCTCTTCTCTCCTTCCTCTTCAAATTACCTTGTAGGTAGCTTCCCCACTCCCTCCCCCTCTTCACCCCGAGTTTCTTTTCCTCAGTTTATCTCATCATCTCATTAAGTTAGTTTTTCCTCACTTCCTTTCTGACTCGCCATATCTAGTTAGGACTACCCCCTTTCCCCTCTCCTCTCCTCTCTTCTCTGTTTCCATTTCTATTTCTTTCTCTTTTATCTAGTTTCGGTATTGGGACTGCTACCGTACACCCATTTGTATTAGCTAGTCTAGTGCAATAAACTCAGAATTTAATAAAAAATAAAAATAAAAATAAAAATAAAAAAAGATCCACCCTATGACCCACATTGCTACATTGATAGCAGGTGGCACGACAGTTGGATAGGGTGAGGATAGGGCCATCTGTGATAGGAGGTTCTGTATCTCCAGAAGTTCCTGTTTTGGTGTGTTGTTGATCCACATCATGAAGTTGCTTGGGTACTGAAGCAGTTCCTTGGTTCCATTGGGGTGAGGGGTTGTGAGTAACATTGCCAGATCTAAGTCCAACTTGTGGGTGGAGAAAAGCAGATATGTCCTCTCGCACTTGCAGAATCACATTGTGGGCACCTCAGAGGTATTGTCTTTCCTGATCAAGTCCTGGCAAGTCAATAACCTGAGTAAAGCAGGTACTGACTTCATCAGCCAGTCTGTTAGCATGGAGCTGGCAATGTATTGCATTAAACCAAGTCAACCTGAAAGAGTCAAATACTTCAGTTGATTGACCACTGTGCTCAAGAGCAGTCCTTGCTTGGGAAAAGGCATCTTCATATAGAGAGTCAAGTCATATGGTGGCAGAAAGAGCAGCATTGCCTGCTTCTTGTAGGGCACTAGTCAGAAAGGTTCACCTTTGGGTGCTTTGTGCTTCATATAGTTGGAACACCTTGGATATTTGGCACCTGACTTTAGTGATGTTGGTGACTTGACTTTGTTGCTCTTCATAGTGGAGGGACTCTGGGGTAGAGGGGTGATCTTCCAGCAAGGGTGTTGGTTCATGAGTGAGAGGAGTAGGTGGAACAGAGATGAGGGTCTGTGATGATGCTCAAGTAAACAAAGTGTTGGGAGTAGAAGTGGTCAGGGAGTCAGTGGTCATAGTGGTGTTGAAAATGGTAGACATTTGAGTAGCTTGGGATTTCAGTGGAGATGATGTTGCAGTTTATAAGCATTGAGGAGGGTCTTGGAATTGTGCAGGTCTGTCAAATTTTGCCAGGTTCATTCTGAGTCTGGATATCCCTTCTAATGCACTAAGAACTCTAATCCTCATCTTCTGGTGTGACAGTGCACCACTATGGCTTCAACTTCCCATTCTTCTTCTCCTTGGATGAAGTCAGGTGGGGGCCTTGAGAAGTGCTTGCCATAAACATCATTTTCAGTGACAGGATAGAGGTATTGGATGTGGAAGACATTGTGTATCTTCCAGTTCTTTGGGAGAGATAGCTTGTAGGATACATTTCCATGTTTCCTAATAACAGTGAATGAGCCTAGTCAACAGGCAGTGATTTTCCTTGACACAACCTGAATTGGGAGATTTTGAGTGTCAAGCCAAACTTTCTGGCCAGGTTCTATTTTTGGCAACATGCATGTTTGTATCTGTTCTGTCATAATTTTGCACAAAGTTTCATGTGCTATTTTTACAGCTTCCCAGATATTTATAATCCAGTTCATTCTTTCTTTGGCCAATGGGGAGTTTGTTGGAGCTAGCTCAGTGGGGAAAGCTTTGAGTGGGTGGCTATACATGAGTTTGAACAGTGTTTGCTGGTGATTAGCATGCATTCTAGAATTGTGGGAGAATTTGACTAAAGAGAGGTATTCAGACCAGGTGTGGGGATTTTGAGCACAATAAGCTGATAGGTACATCTTGATTTCTTGATTAAACCTTTCAGTTGATCCATCTGATTGAGGGTGATAGGCAGTAGAAGGTGTGTGATCAATGTTCAGCTTCTTGAACATTGCTTGTATTGATTTGGCCATGAATTGGGGATCTCTGTCTGAAATGATTTTGTTGGGTATTCCTGTACAAATGAACATGTGCTTGATCAAGATGTCTGTGATTTGGTCAGTGGTAGTAGATTTAGAAGTGGGCACTATGATTATCCCCTTTGTAAGAGCATGATCCACCATGGACAATATTGCATCATATCCATTGGATTTGGGGAGGTCTGTGATGAGGTCCATGGACATCTGGGCAAAAGGCTGTGATGATCAGGGACTTGGAATCAGTTGCAGGGGAGGCTTCAAGGGTCATCTGTTGATCTTGTACTGCTGGCAAGTAGGGCATCCTTTCATATAGTTTGTGACATAGGTGCAGATGCCAGGCCAGGTGACATATTCTTGAAGTTTCCTGAGGGTTTCAGCAACTCTGGGGTGTCCCACAGCTGGTGCATTGTGTACACACTGCAACAAGTGCTTCTTAAGTGCAGAGTCCATGGGAAGTTGAATATGACCTTCTTGATCCAGTTCTATGGTTCTGTCTTTTCCTTTTTGGTCTTCATTTTCAACATCAGGGTCTACAATGTTGATTTCATCATTTTCTCCTGAATTAGCCAGTTTTGCATTAGTGTTGGTGAAGTCACTAGTTTAGAACTTCTCTAGTGGGATGGCTACTTTGGTAGTTTCAAGTTCCATGTCTTTACTTGTTGAGGTGTGGTCAGGTCTTCTAGACAAGGTGTCAGCAGCACAGTTCTTAGGTCTGGGGATGTGGTGTATCTTGATTTTATGGGTGCTGATTGTAGCAGACCATTGGATGGTTTGTCTTGAAAGCTTCAATGTTTTGGCCCAATGAATGATGTTATTGTGATCCATCCATATTGTTGTCTTGTAAGGTGATCTGTTGATGTAATGACACCATTCTTGTAGAGCACAGATGATGGCTAGGAATTCTTGTTCTGATGCATGATAATTCTGTTCAGCTTGGGAGAATGGTTTGGAATAATAAAAACAAGGGTGTAGTACTCCATTCAAATCTTTTTGGAGGAGTACTGCTCCAGAAGTGTAAGTGGATGCATCAGTTTGAATTTCAAATGGCTTGGAGGGGTCAGGGGTGATGAGAATGGGTTCCTCCAAGAAACATTGCTTTAATTTCCTAAATGCATCATCAGCTTCTTTTGTCCAGTAGAAGGGGGTATTAGATTTCTTAAGGAGAGCATTAAGGGGTAAGGACAGGTGGGTGTAGTGCTTGATGAATTTGCAATAAAAGTTGCAGAACCCAATAAATTTCTGTACATCTCAGACTGTCTTGGGGGTAGGCCAATCTGCTATTCCCTTGAGTTTAGTGGGATCCATCTTGACTTTGTTAGGAGAAATGATGAATCCAAGGTAGGTGAGGGTCATTTTCTCGAATTCACATTTCTCAGGTTTGAGGTAGAGATCATGCTTTTGCAAGATCTTGAATACTTCCTAAGTCATTTTCCTGAGTTTAGCTTTTGTTGGGGCATGGATAAGGATGTCATCCATGTAGACAATGACTTTGTTCTGTACAATAAGAGGAGTGAGGATGGTGTCTATCATGTTTTGGAATGTTGCCAGGCTATTGCACATTCCAAAGAACATGACTGTCAGCTTGAATAGCCTCAGTGGGTGCAGAAAGCTCCTTTCCATCTGTCTTCTTCCACTATTCTGATGTTGTTGTAGCTGAGTCTGATGTCAAGTGCAGTAAAGTATTTTGATCCTTGTAGCTTGTCGAGTATGGATTGGATAGAAGGAATTGGATAGCCATTCTTGACCATGTGTTCATTGAGATATTGATAGTCCTGACAAGGCCTAAGTTTTCCATCTTTCTTTGAAACAAAGAAGAATGGTGAGGCCATAGGGGATTTCAAGGGTCTGATATATCCTTTTGCAAGGTTTTCTTTGAGGAATTTGTCGAGCTCCTTTTCTTTGGCTAGGGAGAGTTTATAGGAGGGGAAAGCCTTCAGTGTGAAAGTTTTCTTGGTTTCAATCCAGTAGTCCCATTGTTGAGCAGGAGGAAATCTTTCACTTTTCTTCTGGGAGAAAAGGTTGAGATATTCATGAAACTCTCACAGGACTATTTTCTCAGGATCAGTCTCCTTCTTCTGTTCTCCAGCCTGAGTGAGTATTTGGGAGTAGGAGGTCTTGGCATTGATTTCAGTGAAATTTTCCTTGGAGAAATCTTCAAGCTCATTCATGTAAATGTTGAAAAGAGTGTCATCAACTATCAAAGAGAGTGTGGTGTTTTCTATCAAATGTCTCCATGAAAGAGTCTGTTTCATCCAATCAATGTCAGGGTTGTACTTGATGAGCCAGGGAATTCCTAGGATTATTCTAGGTCATCCTAGATTAATTACTTGCAAATCTGTCTTCATTTGTTTTCTGTAGATTGTGAAATCAAGGGTGATGAAATGAGTGATTTGCTTATCTTTATTGAGGGTTCCATTGGCATTCCTGACTTTGATTGGTTTCTTTAGTGGAAACATTTTCAGGTTCCATTCTTTGACCAGCCTATGGTTGATGAAGTCTCATCCTGCTCCAGAGTCTATCAGTGCAAGGTTTTCCATAGATTTTTCAGAGAGATGCATGGTGGTTGGGCAATAAAAGGTGTTGGATTGATGGGTCCATAAATACAATTTGAAAGCTGATACTTTGTTCTGAGAAAAGGAAGGGGGCATAATTTTGTCTTTTGGATGGGGATAGGAATTGGAAACCAGTCCATTAGAAAACAAATAAGGGGAAGGAAAAGAATTGTCCTTTGGTGTGTCTTTCTTTACTCTAGATGATCTAGACATGGAAGCTAGTCATCTGAGGCAAAATCCTGGATTTCCTTTGCTTGGGCACTGGTGGAATTAGAGAATTCAGTGAAGATCTTAGCAACTTCATCATCTGCTTCCTGAATTATCTCATTGATCTGAGCAAACATGGCTTTGCATTTCTGCTGTTTCTCCTTGTCACAGGGTAGTTTAGGGGGTACAGGTGGCTTATGCTTGGAAACCTTTGCTTGGGTATTTCATGGTAGGTTTTGTGTTGACTGCAATGGGTTTGGTTTCTTTGGGCATTCTTGAGCAAAATGTCCTGTTTGTTCACAGTTGAAACATTTGCCCTGCTTGAGGTCATTGTGCATTTTCAGCATGAGGATGTTCTGAAGGAATGTCTCCAGGATGTCACAGTTTTCTTCCATTTCATTAACTTCTGCATCAGAATCCTCTTCCAGAGGGTAGTCTTCTTCAAGCATGATTTCAGAGAGTGCCAGTGCCAGGTTATCCACATCCATGGCATATGGATCTTTATATGCCTGGCTTCTTGACCAATTCATATTATAGGATGCCTTCTTCTGCTGGGGTATAACTCTATTGGTTTGTTCTTGGGTGTAGCTTGCACAATAGTTGTTCTCCATGTGATGCTGTTCTTCTACTGCTCTTGCTGCTTCAAACCAGATATCAATGTCTGGTCCAGGTCTGAGGACAATGGTTTTGAGACCAATTTCAAAGTCCAGTCCTTCTCTGAAGCAGTAGATGAGTTCTTGGGGATTGACCATCCCTACTTGGGTTGCAAGGACTTTGAACTCAGAGATGTACTGGTCCACTGGTCTTTGTTTCTGCTTGAGAGTATGGAGTCATCAGAGAGTGTCTTCAGTGTAGTTGTAAGGAAGGAAGACTTATTGAGCTTGTCTTGGAATGCATTGAACATTCTGTGATGTAATACTCCATTGAAGTTGTGCTGGTGGAGATATTCTGTCTTCCATGGTTCTGCTGCTCCTCCAATGTAGTAGAGCATGAATATGATGGCATCATGGTCAGTAGGGAATTTATGCTGGTTGGCAATAATATACAAGGCACATTGTTGCTTCCATGCCAAGTATTTCCACAGGTCTCCATCATACAAGGGTGGTGCCTCATATTTTGGTGTGGAAGGGGCAGCAGGCATTTGTGCTTGTTGGGGAAAACCAAATCCTGGTGGAGATGCTCCTAGTTGTCCTGGTGTGGGTGGTCCTGGTGGTGGTACTCCTGGTGGTGGTGGAGGTGGTGCTCCTGGTAGTCCTAGTGGTGGGTTTGGATCTGGTTGTCCTGGTCCTGAGGGTGGTCATCCAGGTGGAGGTTGTCCAGGAGGTGGGTGAGGACTTCCTGTTTGTGGTGGGTTTGCTGGCTGAGCTACTCCAGTTTGAGTCAGGTTTCCCTGATTTCCTTGTACAATTCCAGTTGTTTGATGTCCAGAAATCACTGGGTTAGTGAAGAGGGGTTGCCAGAAGAATCTTTGATTTAGGGGCATGATATTGCTTCCAAATGCAAAGGTAGTGGCTTGGTTGATGGGTGCCATGGAGTCTGTTCTAGGAACTGGTGGTTGCAGTTGCTGCAGTGGTTGGGGAACTGGTTATGGAACAGGAGTAGGGTGTTGTGATGGTTGTTGCTGGTACAGGGGTGGAATTGAGGCTGCACTTGGAGGTTGAGTGAGTTGCTGAGGTGGTTGTATAACAGCAGGAGGGATAGTGACAGTGGTGGACATTTGCTGTCTTCATTCTCTAGCTGCTTCTCTTCTTCCTCTAATATTGGCAGTAAGTCATGGTTCCCAAGGGGCAACTTTGTCAAGGTTAAGAGATCTGACTCTCCTAGGTGGTTTTGTTCTAGTGGGAGATATGATGGGTGAGACAGGGGATGCTGATTGTCAAGCTGTTTCATCACTGCTGTCTGAGTCCTGAGCTCTGACTCATTCCAGTAATGTGGCAGCTTCTCCTGAGATGGTGAGGGGAGTGGGGGAGTGGAAGGACATTCAAGGTTCCTCCCAATGAGGGCTTGAATCAATTCTTGGATCTGTTCCAGTGTGAGGTTGAGGTGTTAAAGCTCAGTAGGAATTGAGGAGAAAAAGGAAATATTGTCCTGTGAAGAAGTCCAGGAAGATGATAAGGTAGAATAAATAGAGTGGGAGGAGAATGACTGAAGGCTGTCAATTTCAGATAATCAAGAACTTTTGTTGATTTCTGCTGATTGAGAATGCTTTTTGATTTCTATTGATCAAGAACACTTTTCAATTTCTGTTGATTGAGAACACTTTTTGATTTCTGTTGATTGAGAACACTTTTTGATTTCTGTTGATTGAGAACACTTTTTGATTTCTGTCAATCAAGAACACTTCACCTTGACAGACATCAACATGAATTACAGTCAGAGGGTCTTCTTCTGACAGACCACCAAACATTGAGTGGATGTATTACAGACTTCCTTGTCAGACCACCAAGCAACAAGTGGGCAAATTATAGTTGAGAAGGATGGGGTTTGGTGTCATCTAGGCACAGCATGAAGTAATGAGAACCAATGATGTCCCAATGGCACAGTGTGAAGCAATGAGAACCTCAGAGTGACTACATGCACAGCACAAAGCAATGAGAACAGTAGTTGGGGTGGGTTTACAACATGGGATCAGCATACAAGGGAAGTCTAATCTTGATGTTACAAGGTTTCTTCTTTGGCTAAGCGACACCTAAGTTGGAGCCTATCCTTGTAAGTGAGACGAGCAGAGGTCCTAGTCCTATACAGGTCAGTAGGAGCTGCTCTGTTTAACCTCAGGTGGCTGTTCACATTGTCTCTAGGCAGTGAACTCATATAGATCACACACTCTGTAGGACTAAATGTTGACAAGAAGCCTGAGAGGGAAAGCTATCCACAAGGGTGAAGAGTTGTAGACTTAACATGCTACTGTTGCTCAAGGACTTATTTAAGTTCCAAGAGTGGGTAACATGTGTTAAGATTAGACTTGTCTAACCTACATGTCCAAGCAGTGTACATATACTAGTCCCAATGACTACTTAAGGAAGTGATCAATTGTAGCATAGAAGATGAATATGAAGGAAAGCATATAAGAGGAAGGCATAGGGCATAGGGCATAGAAGAGGAGTGCATATGTCATAGGAGAAAGTCTGCATGAGTAAACATAATTGATGCAGTACAAATACAACAGTAGAGACAAAACTGATACCTGGTCCTAAGAATAGAAAATGTCTAAAGATAGAAGTGGTAAGTTTAGCATTCAATCACAGATTGTCATTGCAAGGGAAGTATACTCTGTGGTAGTGACACACCTCATCTACCTTCTTGCACATTTCCCAGTTGAGCATTTGTCAGGGTTCAGTGGTTTCTTGCCAGAGGCTGACCATCATGCACTTCATCAAATCCCATTCTTCATAAGGTTGCTTTTTGGTCTCTTTGGTCTCCCCAGTGATCTTGGAGTCTGCAATATTTGTAACATGCATTGCAGAACATGAACATGAGGATAACATGCTATCTAGTTATGGACTAAAGTGCTGGGTTTTCCTCAACACCCTCAGTTCTTGCTTGTGTATGATGAGAGACTGAGGTGAGTTAATTGCATGTCTTGAATCCTTTGTATGATACTTATTATGTCATTACTTGTGTTTTCTTATAGGTATATTCAATATATAATTCTCACTTGTGTATGATGAGAGACTGAGCATTACTTCTGTTTTCTTACAGTAGCCTTACTACTTCATGAGCTATTAAAGGACTTATTGCAGAGTTGAAAATATTGGAACACTTTTGTCTCTTACTGTAAGATATGTGGTTGATCAGAAAATAGAATATGACATGAAAGGAGTCAAAAGAAGACACAAACATTTCTACAGTATGTAATCCTACTGTTATGAACTTAGTAAATGTTTGCTATACATTTACAGTATTGATTATCAGATTTATTTATTGTTGTGTTATTTGAAAGCTTTAGCCTTCAATCTGTTTGTTTCATTCTATAACTTTCAAGTATCAACAAGATTGATTATATAATCATAAAGTCATACAATATTTATGGATTGATAAGCTTTTTCATCTATCTTTAGAAAGAATACTTCTTTGATAAAGAACTTTTCATAAAGAAGTCTATCTAAACTATCTATAGTAAATTAAGCTTCTTTCCAGTTCTGAGTCAATCTCTGAGTTGAGTCTCAGTACCTAGAGAAGACTGATAGAGTAGACAACTTCTTAGAAGATGTCATGGTAGATATACTTAGATACACTGTCTGTAGAGTATATAAACCATCAGCAGCTAACAAGTAGAAAGTATTGTTTCTACTTGGTTAGGTGGAGACTCAAATAGAAGTCTTTATCAACTATAAGTGATATGATTTAAGTTGTTCTTATTATCTCTATTGCTCTCAAAGTTGCTAGACATTCTATTGAGGAATAAGACCTATTGTGCAACCACATTAAGATTATCTTGAATGCTTTGACTTTACTCAGTATCATCATTGCTTAGAGGTAACTTATCCATTAGTACATGAGAAGTCTCCTTTGATATGATCTCCAGATACATATCAGGCCTCTTTACAGACTGAAGCAGCCTCACTATAACATTAAGTAGAAACGATCCTTCTCTGTAGCACAGAGTCATTACCTTGTCTCAGCTGCTCAGCATTGATCATTTAAGGAGCCCTACTTGAGCAGCTAGTGCTTTAGCTGTGGGTCCTAGTTTCTAAAGCTAGCATTAGAAAGAGGGTAGGCATGCATTGCCAACTAGTGCAGATTAGTTAAGGGTTGTGTCCTGCAACCTAGAGAAAATTCCTTGATGGAACTTTGATTCTGGTGGAAGTTTCAACAAGTGAAAGGAATCACACTTGTGATAAAGAAGTGACTATGCCTGTACAGAGCTATAAATCCATTGGGACATAGATCTTCATTGAAAGTACTGCTGAGAAGAGGTATTACTGTAGACACTCAGTTGTGAGGGAAAGAGGATCTATTATTGAAGGAATAAAGTTGTCAAACTGGAAGGAGTAAAGAAACTCACTTCAACCTTAATTAAATGAGATTCAAAATTGTGACCCCAATCAAGTTCTAAAGCCCAAACAGAGGAACAGTCTTCAAAGATCCCACATCAGGAGAGTGGTATTACCAAGACTCATACAGAAGACCCCACTTCTTTGAAAGTGTGATCTAAAGAAAACTTAACAAAGAATATGCAGCAGAATCTCAAGAACAAGAAAGGCAAAAACAAGCAGCAAATCCCTTCATAGGACTTGCATCTTTCCTTAACTCACCACAACTGATCACAAGACAACCCAGTGTCAAAAGTTACAGATGACCTTGCCAGATTTAATATCTTGGCTCAAGAGAAAGGAAAAAGTACTGAATCTTCATCTGAAGGCAACCAAACAGAACATTTTGGAAATCTAACAACAACTTATTTGACAGTACCAGGGACTGGATCTCAGTTCACTGCTCCTTTAACAACAACAGTACCACAGGTAAAATCTAATTACCCAAGTGGACAAGCTAGCAGATCAAATCTGAGAAATCCAATGAATAGAGAATCAGGAACAGCAGGATCAGGAGGGTCTGGAAGTAACAGAAGAAGCCCTTCACCTACACAACCTTCTAGAACTACTATGTCAACAGCTGCCTCAAACTTTGAGTATCCAAAGCCTACACAGTTCTATGGAGACCCTGCTCAGTACAGAAGCTGGAAATCTCTCATTGAACTATACTACAAATCCTATAATATTACTGACCACACCACAAAAATCAACTATACCCTTGCTTTACTTGATGGAGCAGCATTAGCATGGTGACAGGATTATATTTTAATGCATGAGAGAGATGCCAATCAATGAACCTAGACAGAGTTCATTAATGACCTCAACCAGTCTTTTGCCCCAGTACAACAGACATTTGAGGTTGAACAGGCATTATAAAACCTCAGGCAGCATGGCAGATATATTGAAGAATATATCTCAGAGTTCTCAGTTCTGGCTTCCTAGGCAGGACTCACTGACAGTGTGGCCCTTCAGGCATACTTTGTGAATGGACTTGACCCCCCTATCAGACACAAAGCAATTAGAAGTGACATTAACACCATTGAACAATGGAAGACAGCAGCAAGGAATGCATACCAAATTGTTTAGGCACAGCAAAAATATAGAACAGCAATCAACAGAAGAATTTCCTTTGCAAAGAAAGGACAAAGGAAAGGGAAAAGCTATAGACCCCAGTACAGAAACCAACCCTGTTATCAAAATATTGCCTCCCAACCAGTATTACCCTAATACAGGAGAAGTGAGTGGGATATGGACATTGATCATCTCACTGAGTACCTCAACAAGCTTAGACTCTCTGATGGAGACAATGATGAATATTTTGAGGAAGAAGAAGAAAATGAAAAAGAAATACAAGCTGTACAATCATTCAAATCAGGAATTTCTAACAGTGAATCAGAGACAAGTGACATCTTACTACACCTCATTAATAATATACTTACCAACAAGCAGCAAGCAGCACTCAAGAATGGAGAATGTTTCTTCTGTAGAAAGAAGGGACATTTCTTTAGACAATGCCCATCAAGAAGAAACAAATCAAAGAACAAGTGAAATAATTTTGTATCCAAAGGAAAGAAAACTATCCTTAAAAAGAAAAGACAAGTTGATCCAAACACTATGGTCTATGCCATCCAAGATGGAATAGAAGAAGAACAATTTGAAGAATTTTCTGAAGATAAAAAATTTTAAGTACTTCAGAAGATCAACTCAACATCATTGATCTTCATATGGGAAAATAAAAATATTTTCAAGTCCCTACAGAAATACTAACATCTAGAGGAACATATAAAGTTAAAACTTTATTAGATTCAGGAGCCAGTGGCCAATTCATATTGCCAAATTTAGTTCAAGAACTAAAATTACTAAAGAAACCATTAGCAAAGGTATAGAATATTTATAATGCTGACAGATCAGTAAATTCAGGAACATGATGCACATACTATGTCACAATCAAAATCAAAATTAACAACAAAATCATGAAGATTAATCCAAAAATAGTTAAACTCAGATATAAACAACTATTTTTAGGTATCATGTAGTTACAAAAATATAACTCTAATATAGACTGGGAAAAGAAGACACTAAGATGGCATGATGAAGAATCAAATACCATATGATTAATTGAATGTACCAATCCACAAATGATCAGCAATATTGACTTTGGTCAATATATAGATGAAAACTTAGAAGATGAATCAGATATCAATGACAAAGAAGAAATAAATCTTAAGCATAATACATCACAAGATTTATATAACAAAACAGAAACAAAAAAGAAAGAATCAGATCCTTTAAAAGCAGTACCTAAGAAATTTCATAAAATTCTGAAGGTATTCAGTAAAGAAAAGTCTGAAAGAATACCTCTAAGATGACTATGGGACCACAAAATTGAAACAGATGAAAATTTCATTCCAAAATGAATGCCAATCTATCATCTAACACCTCAGGAATGCATCAAACTAGACAAGTTCATAGGAGAAAATTTACAAAAGGGATACATTTGTAAATCACAATCTCCAATGGCATCTTCTTTCTTCTTTGTAGGAAAGAAAGGAGGAGATTTACACCCTTGTCAAGACTATCACTATCTTAATGATCATACTATTAAGAATGCTCATCCAATTCCCAACATTTTGAAAATCATGGACAAGCTCAAGGGAGCTAAATACTTCACCAAACTAGATGTTTGTCTAGGATACAACAATATTCAAATTTGAGAAGGAAATGAATGGAAAGCAGCATTCCATACTCCTAACAGATTATACAAACCTACAGTCAGGTTCTTTGGCATGACTAATTCACCAGCTACATTCCAATCAATGATAGATCATCTATTTCAAGACTTATTATTAAAGAATGAAGCCATCAGATACATGGACAATATTCTCATTCCAGCTAAAACCATTAAACAACTTGATTATTACACTATCAAAGTACTAAAAATACTTGATGAAAACAACCTCTATCTTAAAACTGAGAAATGTGAATTCAAGAAACAGCAACTTGAATACCTTGGATTTATAATTAAACCTGATTCTATACAAATGGATAAAATTAAACTAAAAAAGATAGAAGATTGGCCTCTTCCAAAGACTGCAAAGAATGTGTGACAGTTTATCAGTTTCTGTAACTTTTACAGAAAATTCATTAAGAACTATGCTCAAATTGCACAACCTCTAAATGCACTTATAAGAAAAACAAAGAAGTTTGAATGGAATCCTGAAGCTCAGAAAGCCTTCGAACTTCTAAAACAACAATTTCTACAATGTTCCATCCTACAAATGGTAGATGAAACCCAACCATTTGAAATAGAATGCAATGCATCAGCATACACTATAGGAGCAGTACTCTTACAGAGAGACTCAAATGGAGATAAGCATCCAATAGCTTATTTCTCAAGAGCCCTAAACCCAGCTGAAAGAAATAACTATACTTCTGATAGAGAATTTTTATCTATCATTGAAGCTCTCAAAGAATGGAGACATTACTTGAAAGGATCACCACATTAGCTAATTATTTGGTCAGATCACAAGAACCTAATTAGATGGAGAGAACCACAACAACTTAGTCATTGATAAGCCAGATGGATGTTACACATGACTAGATTTTAATTATGTAATCAAACATCTTCCTGGGAAACGAAATGTAGTAGCAGACACACTCAGTAGAAGACCAGATACAGTAAGCAACAAAACTGTTCCAATGTTTAGAACTTTTAGAAAGAAATTAATATTTCTCCAGATCAGCTAAAGTAGTTTCTATGAAAATATTTATATACATAGCCTATTATGTCACCATTGATGCCATCAAGTGTAATGACATAACCCTTCTAGTTCCATTTAATATACATTAATTAATTAATACTACTCATTGGAACAGTTTTGTTGCAGACTATGAAGCAGGAAAAGATAAACAGTTCATGTGACTTTGTTGATTGCATTCAACAAGATCATGTGAATAATTACTCCTCCTGTATTTATAGACCTAATGACAAGTATTTTCCACCAGGTCTTACCCCTTCTGTGTATTATGCACTCTCTCTCCTCTACTAAGGCTACTATCCTCTCTATGCTTTCCAATGGCAAAACATATGCTCAGATCCATGCTACTACTGGTGTTTCCAAGTCCTCTATCTCCAGACTGTGCTCTCAGCACTTTCCCATACTTTCCCACAACCCTAGAGGCTATCCTCAGAAACTCACTCCTGTCAATATTAGACATGCCCTTCATCTCATTGGCTCTGGCAAGGCTAATACTGCTCAGAATGTGACCAAATCACTGAATAGGGTAAATGGGACATTGGTCTCATCTCAGACTGTCAGAAGACACTTAAAGAAGGCAGGTCTTGAAGCTGTAGTGAAGAAGAAAAAGCCTTTCCTTAGTGTTAGACATAGGAGGGAAAGAATGAATTTTGCTTTGGCACACCAGCATTGGACCCTGGAGGACTAGAAGAAGGTTATATGGTCTGATAAGACTAAGATCAATAAGTTAGGGTCAGATGGTAGGAAGTGGGGATGGAAAAGGCCAGGAGAGAGCCTTAGTAATAGGCTAATAGAGGGGACAGTCAAGTTTGAAGGAGGATCACTCATGATTTGGGGCTACATGCTGTAGGAAGGAACTGGGATTGCAACCAAGATTGGTGGGAAAATGGATGTTAACCTCTATATGAGCATTCCAGAAGATGAACTTGGGAGGACTATAGAGTGGTATGGGCTGGAGAAGGATGAAATGATTTTTTAACAGAATAATGACCCTAAGCATAAGAGCAAAAAAGCTACAGTCTAGTTTTAGGAAAACCAATTCAAGGTTTTTTCATGGCTAGCACAGTCTCCAGACCTTAATCCCATTGAACACTTATGGGATTACCTCAAGAAAAATCTAGGAGAGTATGAATCTCTACTCAAGGGAATAAATGAACTATGAGAGAGGATATAGGACCAGTGGAATGACATACCAGCTTCTGAGTGTCAGAAGTTGATTGAAAGTATGCTCAGGAGGATAGAGGCAGTGATAAGGGCTAATGGAGGATACACCAAGTACTAATTATACCCTTGTATGTATATGCTAGAATATTGGCAACAAAACTGTTTCAATGAGTAATATTGATTCAATAATTGATATTAAATGAGGCTAAAGTAATTACATAATGAAACTTAGTGGGATTAAAGTTAAGAAACTAGGCTATTCTCATAAATATTTTGGAGGTAGTCATTTTAGCCAGTTCAGAGATATTGTAATTTCTTTCTAAAAGTTCCAAACACTGGAATAGTTTTATTGCTCACTGTATGATTCCTGAAGGAACTGACAATGAAAATCTGATAGCCATTCCATCAGAAAAGTTTATCAACTTCCTTTCTGAACAACTAAAACAAGAGATCTTTGAAAAGAAATCAGAAATCCAAATGCAGAATAGATTCATTTCAGATGACAAAGGTTTCATATGATTCCAAAACAAGATAGTTGTTCCAGATAACCCAGACATCAAACATAAAATATTACAGTTTGCACATGATCACCCTACTTTAGGACACCCCAGAATAAGAGATACATTACAGAAACTCCAGAAAGAAGTTTACTAGCCTGGAATGAACACATATATTCACAATTATGTGAAAGGATGCCCAACACCCCAACAATACAAAATCAATTGACATCCTACTAAACCACTATTACAACCAATCAAAGAACCATCATCCACAAGACCATTTAGTCAAATTTCAATAGATCTTATCACAGATTTACCTCTGGAAGACAGTTTTGATGCTATTTTGTCCATAGTGGACCATAGACTTATGAAAGGGATTATTCTAACAGCTACAAAGAAGACTACCACATCAGATGACATAGCCAAAATCCTAATTGAGAAAGTCTTTTCCAAATAGGGAACACCTCAAAAAGTTATCTCAGATCAAGACCCAAGATTTGCAGCTCAATCAATGCAAGAATTCTACAAGAAATTGAACATTGAACTAGCAATGTCAACTGCTTATCATCCACAAATGGATGGTACAACAGAACAATACAACCAAGAAATAGAATTCTACTTAGCTGTTTACACTTCAAAGAATCCACACTCATGGAGAAGAGCACTCCCTATAATCAAATTTGTTCACAATACCAAACCACATGCAGGAAGGACAAATACACCTTATAAACTGATCTTAGGCTACAATCCTAAAACATTCATAGACAATGACAAAGAAGCTAAAATTCCATCAGTCAATGAAAAGGTTTTATCTCTAGAACAAATGAGAGAAGCTGCACTTGAAGCACATGAACAGATGAGAAGAACTATAGCAGCTAGACAAAACAAACCTTGGAATCCATTCAAAGTTGGAGACAAAGTTTGGTTAGACAATTGAAATCTACCTCTTCCATATGTTTCAAAGAAACCTAACTAAAGAAGAGAAGGACCTTTTACCATTATTCATCAAACATCACCAGTAACCTATGAATTGAAGCTTCCAACAAAATGGAAGATTCATAGCAAGTTTCATGCTTCACTCCTAACACCAGTCATTGAAAACAACATTTATGGAAAACATCATATGAATCCACCACCAATTTTAGTCTCAGGAGAAGAAGAATATGAGATTGAGTCAATTCTAAAGTATAGAATTCATAGAAGGCACTTAGAATACCTTATATGCTGGAAAGGCTATGGACCTAGTGAACATTCATGGGAGCCTGAAGAGAACTTACAAAATGCCAAACAAATACTTTGAGAGTATAAGAGACTGAAGAAACTTGCCTAACATTCCCCAGACAAATGTCCTCAGTTATCAATGAAAGCACCATCTCTACAACCTCAAACCCTCCCTCTCCAAAGCTTGAGGCAAAGGGAAAGATTCTCCCAAGCCACCAAGCTTCACTACAATCTCAACCAAGTCAAGCTGAAGTACCCAGTAGAGAGAATGCTGCCCTATAATGTGTCTTTCTACATGAGGGAACAGCCAGTGACTTTATGTCTGGTTACAGCTGGAATCCTAAACTCATTAACCTACTGCATGCCCTCAGGTCTACATTTGATGAGTTCACTACTATGTGAAGCCATTATATCACACAATCCAAGAAATTGGACACTGTTCTTCATGAACTGGCATGCAGTCTCCCTGCAGGTCCCTATATTGGGAACATCATCTGGTGTTACAAGGTTTCTTCTTTGGCTGAGCGATGCCTAAGTCAGAGCCTATCCTTGT